>DWJZ01001174.1:0-24970 GCA_018249125.1 Asbolis capucinus | reverse complement strand
CAAAACACTGTTCGGTGCTAGGGACTCATAGACCAAAATAAAAAATGGAATAATCATAAATTAACTTATTTAAGATCAATTTCAAACACTTAAAGTGAAAGAATACTTACCAAATACAAAATAAATGCTAATAATAATATTACCATACTTAAATGTTGCCACAACCGATCTTTCCTTGTTTAACTGTGACGTTCGGTTCCCGCGCAAAATGAAAGCATGCTCTCTCGCAGTTGCTATGTGCACGACTGACTAGCCTCGCGCCACGGGGGGGGCAATATACCTCTTCCTCTTTCTTTTCGACGGAAAACGGCTGCATTTAGTCGAATCCTTGATGTGCATAACTTATCCGTTCGGTACTACCGGCCGTTCGGCGCTAGGGGACTTCCCCCTATTTCATGTTCTACACTATCAAACGCCTTTGAGAGATAACAAAATACGCCTATATCAGTTTGTGATGCTTCCCAGGCCTCATATATTTGTTTTAAAAGCCTAGCGCCTGAATCTGTTACACCACGGCTCTTGACAAAACCGTATTGCTCAGGGTGAAGTAAATTGTTGAAAGTAAAATTGCTGATCATTTGGTTTAGCATAAGTTTTTCAAAAACCATGCTAAGCGTAGGTAAGATGGCAAACGGTCTATAGCTGTTGAGGTCCGTTTTATCACCGGACTTAAAAAGAGGTATTATCTTACTACACTTCATAAAATCTGGAAAACTTCCTAAATCAACACGCAAATAACTGAATATTAGATGTACACGTAGCAGGATTTGAATCCAGAACTTCCGTTCGAGAAATCGTCCTAACTATTAGGCTATCACTGCTTTGTTATGTGTCAATTTGTTATGGATATACTAGTTGAGTATAAAGTCCGTATTGAATTTAGCTATAATGCTATCACAGCGACAGCTGTATTATTAAATATTGTAGCTAAGTGGGGAGCAATAATATCTATTACTTTATTTATTACTTTCATAGGGATCCCTCATAGGTCACCCGTCTCTTTATTTTTTAATAACTTGAAGTTTTTAATTATTTCCGTGGTAGTAGTATGCTAGAATTCAAAAGAAAAACTACATTCGCTAACGAACTTTCAGAAACTATATGCAGCTGCCGATGAGGATGGAAAGGAATTAGTTAATGAGAACGGTATGTTTTGAAAGTAATCTTCAAAAGCGCTTGCCACCTCGTCGTTAGAGGTGATTTTGCTTCCATTTATAATTAATTCATAATTGCATTGGGATCTTGTGGTACCAGTTTCACCACTGATGACATCGCAGGTAGCTTTTATTTTATTATCTGACTTCAGAATTTTGTCCTTAATATGCAGCGACTTAGCATGATTGCAAACAGATTTAAATATTTTCAAATAATTTCTTACGTGTTCAACAAAACGTGGTAAACAAAACCTGTGGGATTGTTTTGTTTTTCATCATAAAGATCATACAACTTATTTCTGCTAAAAAAATGGCCGTAGTATCCGATTCGCAAAATTTACTTTTTCTGTTTTCGTCAATAGACTTACATTTAAAAACTTTATCAAACTGCTTATTAATGTTGTTAAACACAACGTTGTAATGATTTACTGGAATTCTTTGATTAGTGTTTGTTTTAGTAATTAAAGATGAAATTCTGCCTCTAAACAGTACTAATTTACTTTGGGTTATAGATCTACATTTTATAATTCTTTTGCTTTCGTTGGACTAAAAGAACTTTAATGCATAAAAATACCAACTCATCTTAATTTAAGATTTGCTTTCTTAAATTCAAATTTAGAATTGGCTAAACTACAATGTTATATAAACAATTTATTTTAACTAAGTAGTGCATTTTAAATGAATTCGCTGATGTGCATTTCAAATAGGCACGTAAATAATATCACAAAGTCAAAATATCAACAGCAAGATGTGTGTTGTCTTTTAATTTTATTAAATCACTTTTTCATTACACAACATTTTCTCATTTGTATTTGGGTACAATAAATTAAAGCTACATATACAATAAAATTACACGACGGTAGACTTCGACCCAACAACTGGCCAGCAAGGGTCTTACGTGATTGAGGAGGCCTACATAATATTCAACCAACCAGAATTAATATACATAGATTAGTCATCAAATAATAATGACCTGCGTTACAGCGTAGCCACTATTCTCTGTCGATGATAACCAAGTGTCCTCCGCAACACGGAACTAAATAATTGTAGTGTTATTTTAATCATTTAAAATCGCTAGTAAATCAAAATCAATAAAAATACAGCAAGTGCTACAGCATAATATGGGCTAAGGCACAGCAAATCAAGCACAGCGATAACAAATAAGTAAAAAGATATACAACTCATATTTAATCTATCGTAATTATGTAGTAAGATTCAATTGAAAAATGGTTTATGGATTAATATTTTTCATAAAACTATTTTGCGAAATAATTTTAGGCGAGGCGACTGATTCAAAACAGTGCCTGTAGTGATCTCGTGATGTTAATGGTCACAATATTGTATTTCCAGTAAATAAAATTAATAAATGTATGCCTTAGAGGAGTTACAGAAGGCACTATTCTAAGGTACGGCGCGTACTGATACAAAGGCAACAGATTGGTAATTTATATCAAAATAGAAACAGCGCATATTGGACTACAGCTGTACGCTTTATAAGTTTAGGAGTGCCATTTCTATATCCGGTGCAAATTAGATCTGGAAAATTTTCCAGATATACTTGTAAATTTTGTGTGGAAAAAAATTCAGATTGAATTTGCACTGAGTATAGTGACATATTAGAAAATTGACGGAAATTTCATATAAAAATTAAGAAATGCAATACATAATATATTTTACACAATAAATATGAAGTTTCTGTGAATATAATTATTAAACAAAATTTCATAAGACGTAACATAAATATTAAAATAATAGATATTTCTCTTGCGTGCATCTCTATGAAAAATGGTTCTGAACTAGTGAAGCTAAAAAAATCTTGTCCTTTTATTGAGTCAATCACAAAGTCAACACTTCCAACACGTAAAGTCAAAACTTTCAGTAGATCTCTAGATTGATAAATGACAATTTTCCACGTACCTGATGATTTCGATGGCCCCGCGCCAATGTGTGTCGGTGTTCCCGAATACATTTGTGATGCGTATGGATTGGGCGGAGGAGGCCCGGGCGGCAGGCCGGCACCCAAGCAAGGATCTGGTCCAACTATAAACATTTTTTTATATAAATTTGCTGAATTTAATGGTGAAAAGAATATTGTGAAAGGAAATATTTTGCTAATTATAAAAACTCATGATCATGTCCGAAATAACCTAACCAAAAATAACCTAGCGGTAAAAACCACAGTTTGTGCGTTAGCATTATTCCAAGGGGAGGTTCTGGGTTCAAATCCTGCGCGTACCTTTGCGCGTTCTTTTTCAAAATTATGCGCGTATTACAAGTTAAATATCACTTGCTTAAGCGAAGGAAAACATCGTGAAAAAACCGTTTTCAGGTAATTGATATTTATAAATGACGCTATGAAAACACATATTAAAATTCCGAAAAAATATAATTGTGTTAATTGACTTTCTTTGCTCTAAATTCATTGATTACTCAATACGATAGCCCTGTATTTCAGTTAAACTGATTGTAACAATTCGCGAAGTTACGTCTAAACATAGTAAAATGTTATATTGACAACTAGGGATATTTGTCGACATAATATGCACTTTTGTTTTTTTTTTACATTTCCATCCAAAGTAGCGTTAGATAAGTTGTATCTCCTAAGTTATAAAAACCTGTATGGAGTAGGTCTAGTTAGAAAAAGGAGTAATATCAACTTGGAGCATGCCAACGGAATTTCTGTTATCGTGAAAACTGGCGTATTTAGAGTACAGATAAAAATCTTTTCTGTTAGTTAACAGTTCGGTACAGTTGTACCGAATAGTTATTATTTGTATTTGAATATTTGTTTTTATATTGTGTGTGAGTAATAGATGTAAAGATAATTATTATACATAAATACTTCTCGTACCGAGGCTGGGGGTGAGTAGCGCTCTAAATGACTTTAGCTCACGGAAGATCGACTTAAGACAATGTCACCAAAGTGCGAGCTTCGAAACTCCTATGCTATGATAAATTTATGAATCAAAATGGTACTTCAGACAATTTGATATTATTTTTACTCATTTATTAAAAACATCTTTTGGTAATTTTAATCATAGCAATCCTGTCTTTTATTTCCTACAACGTTGAATTCGAAAGATTCCACACTTAAGTTATCAACACATAAAAAAAATTATTGGCCACCACATACAGATAATAGCAGAAACTTTGTTAACAATTTAACAATATTATAACACCATTACAATAATTAAGGCATTAGTAACAAAAGCAACAACATCTATATTGGGAAACGTTGTCCTAGTGAAAGAGAAGGTGTCTTCTTCAGCAATTTTAAATTGTTTTCTCACACCTAATATGCAATCGAACGGGAAGTAGATGCCCCGTTATCGCATTGAACTATTTAATCCTAAGAACACTAATATATTGATGCTTGTTTAACATCACGAAGAGATAAGGAACGGAAACGAATATCTTAACACCCAATCTATTTACAAAGAAACACAACGGATAGAGATATTAAGTCCTGCGTGAGTGCAAAATTCCATATTCATCTGATCTAACACGAACGCTTATTACATCTTGATATTAAACATAATAATAAAATAACAAAAGACAAAACGTTCCGTACCAATGGATGCAGAAGAATTCAATCCTCCGGAGTTGTTCAGGTTCTCCGAGTTCGTAGAATAAAAGTATGTGGTTCCACCCACATTTTCCTGTTGAAAAATATTACCTTATAGATAATTATGATAATGTAGCCGTTGCCGGTGATATACCTAAATGATGTTCTCGAATGCTTATCATAAAAATTAAATCCATTACAATAACATCCTAAAAAGTAGGCCGGTACATTGTAATTCGCCGAACGTATCACATAATAATTGCAATCATAAAAGCTTTTAAATGGATTAAAAGGTCGGTTAATACTGAGAATCGCAAAACATTATTTAACAGAAGCTCTTTTTCTCTTAGGGTAATAATAATAACTATCCTCGGTACAAATATGATCAGGATTTTTTTCCATACTAACTCGTTCATTTTGTATGGAAAAAAATCCAGATTGAATTTGCATCACGTATAGAGTCGGCGCAGCTGTTGAAATACAACCATAAATTTAAAAAAGGAATTTTGTGTGATATATTTTTCTTTTAATTACATAAAAAATATATTTTTAAATTGTGATTATCTTGAAACGTTCAGATTTCGGAATTTGTTCATTGACTCATACTGAGACACGACTCAGGAGCTCTCGAAATATAGGCATCAGCCAAGTTTGGTGCATTTTCAGCACATTACAGAGTTTTTAGTCAACGGCTGGACATGCAAACGAATCTTCGGTCCCTAGTCTCTGCTCGTAAACACGGAATTACCTCCTACATAATTTTAGGGTATAACTGATCTACTAATTATCTTTGAGTCTCAGCCAACTGCCAGCTAGTGACTCCTTTAAAAGTTTTGCTTCGCTCGCTTTATATTGTAATTCCGGAGCCGTCTTTTAACGATCAAGCAATTTTAGTGTTGGTGTTTCTTGCTCTAGTTTTGTATGATTAATTATTTTATTTAGCGGAAGTGTCCTCTTGCCAGCAAACGGCCCGTTTGTGTTTATTTAGCTTATAAATTAAAACGTGATGCAAGGTTTAAGGACCTAGTCCACCGATAACCATCGAAGGTTATCGTCGGCCAGCGCAGGACAGCAAGATAAGCGATTCTGCTAATGTGTTAGGACAGCATACTAATGATTACACAATTAATGTTGTGTGTATCGGTAAATACTAATCTACATATATTACCTCGTAACAAACCACACATTTCTCCCATAACACATCTTTCGCACTAATATTGTTTTAGAGAGGCTAATTAGCGAGTTGGTTGGCTACACTGGAGATAAAAAGAGGTAAATTATAAACCATCAATCCACTTTTATTTCAAACACTAGGGTCCGCTCGCGACTTCACCCGCGTGTCATGTTGATAAAAAGTAATCTATGTGTTATTCCATACTATCTATATATATAATCTATCCCTGCACCCAATTTCATTCAGATTCGTTCAGTATATTTTGCGTGCAGAAGAAACGAACATGCATCCATCCATCCTCACAAATGTTGACATTTATAATATTACTAGTGTTTAGTTTTAATATAGTGCATGGTTTTTATTGATGAGTTCTATCTTTGGAGGGTTATAAAGCGAGTTCAGATATCAGAAAAATTACGACTGTTATCAAAAATATATGGAAAATTATGAACATAAAATTTAACAATGTAATGTTATCCGACATGCAAGAACTATATTTGAGCAGCTGGAAACTATATACTGAACTGTATTTCTCGACCTGCAATTACATGAAATGCTGAGTTAAAAACCAACTCAGGATTCATTATTTTCTTTCTGCAAATTTTTTTTTAAGTTGTCCTTGGATAACAACTCAAGTTTTATAAAAACAGAACAATGTATTTGTCAGTGAATACTTATAGGTAAAACTTTTTTCTTTGCTCAGATCTTCTAATTTTAATATTGCAATCCCTTGTATTTGATTACAAGGTGATTAGTGATTATAGTTCCAATACTGCATTTAAGTGTTTCCATAAGCAACTATCAAAAGAATATAAATATCTAGTATATGATTACTAAAGTAAAATAAATGATTACTAAAGTCAAACATTGTTAATCGATATTATAGCTCTAAATACAAATATGTTCTATTTAACTCACCTGGTGTACTTGAGGAGTCGCCGGAGGCCCCACTGGCATATTTGAAGGAGGAGAATTTTCTGGTGACTCAGGTAACATGTTCGGAGACGCATTGTAGTAGTTCAACGGGACAAAGTCTCCAATCATTACCTGGACAAATGTAACAACAAAATATGGATTATTAAAAGATTATGATAAAATTCTCACTATAATTATTTTAATTTATTTAATTTTTTGTTTAGATATGAATATTTTTGGCTCAACTTAATTAAGTGCATTAAATGCATTAATTAAGTGCATTTGGAAACATAATTTATTATAAATGCAAAAGTTTGTAAGAATGTATGGATGGATGAATGGATTCTTCGTCACATAAAAACTACTATATGGATTCAAATGAAATTTAACACGGGTAAACTGTTAGTCTTCATCAATAAAGTATTAGACTTCTTTTTATCAACATTCTACATGGGTGAAGCAGCTGAGGGACCCTAGCTATTATAATGCAAAATTATACATATTCTTAATATTATTTTTATGACTGATAAAATGAAGGAAAAAATAAATGGATGTTTTGTTTGCAGTAGTCCACCCGACCTGATGTAGGCTTTTTGATCAACCTTAGTCACAATGGTGTTTGAGAACACAACACATTTTTCTTTCATTTAAATAATAACAACATGCAAAAAATATCATAGATAAATGCTTACCTTCTTAACGGCAGTAGGGGACGACTCAATATTAAGAGTACCCATAGCTTGGTTGAGGGAGCGTGTTGGTGTAGATGTATTTCGATTCTGCAATACAAATTGTAATAAGACATTGTTTTCTCAGCATCACTAAGATCAACTTTAGGCTTTATTAAAGAACTCATTTAATTTTTTTTTATATATTGTTAGTAAATTTATAACCCTAGTAGGGACTTAATATTTCAAAAAAATTACTTTAGTTAAATGAACTTTTGGTTCCTAAGAAGAAATAAACTGTTTTCATTTCATTACAACTGCTAATATATAAAACTTACCATATATGTAGCCAATTTTGACTCTTGGGGTAGCCCATTGGGAGGTGAATATTGCAAAAAAATTGATGGATCCATCTCTTCCGCCGAACGACAGGGCCAACTAGGATACCAAAACAGTGACGTAAATAATTAAAAAGGATAACAAAAATATCTACTAGAGAAATGTACAAAGAAATTTTTAATATTCTTACCTGGGACTTAACGCCATGAATAGATCCACTCCCTAGGACTGCCCTTTCTTTCTGCGAAATCACATCACTTTTGATAAGTCAGTAAACACTCACTTTCTATCGCGCCTGTTCCTAGGCTACCTTCTCAAGGATCGCGAGGAACAATCGAGCCTTACACAGAAAAGTAAACACTATTTTAATATAAACTAAACGAATTACAATCAAAATTTTAAAATGTATTCGGTCATTGGTTGATTCACGAATATACTGACATCCACGTTTCAGATGTACTGAAAGGACTAAATTACACAAAATACTGGACTAAGGACACGAAGTCAAATACTGCTACAGCTACAGGCTACAGGTTTAACTGTGCAGGTGAATGAATTTGTATACGTATCGTACCTCTATTCTCCCTGATCATAGACAAGATGAACATCAATTTTAATTAATACGCACCATTCACTGTCCTGCACATTGGACTATACAGGGATAAAATTTGCAGGATCTAGTCCACACCACTTTTATGAGCTTTTATTTAACTTGTGGTGTATTTTTATATATTAGTATGTTAGTATATTAGTTTGTTGGTTGGTACGGGTCAAATCTTAGAAGCATAATAGACCCAGTTCCTTTTACACTACGGAGCATTTTTATGATCAGCATGTCATGATACTTCTTTCAGGATTAGCCACACATAAGGGAACTTCTCAATGGTTAACACTACGATTATGCAATTTTATGTGTTTCTTCGAATTAGGACTCTATAAATAAAGTTTTTTTATATTTTAATACACCTCGCTGCGTTTTCATATATTTTCAAAAACTTTATGGGGAACTTTCCGAACTGCAAGATTTATCACGATGTTTTCCTTTACCAATGCAAGTGATAATTAACTTATAATACGCAGATACCAAATTAGAAGTGAGTGTAGGATTTGACGCCAGGAACCCGTTTAAGCGACCACAACCACAACCTACGTTCAAACTGTTGGGCTAACACTACTTTCTGTTATACCTACGTAATTTTCGTTCAAATCTATCTTCTTCAGTATATAATACGATCAAGTTGCAGTTCCATGTCTTTGCGTTACATTTTGCGAACTCCATTTCCCTTACAGTCCGCTAGGTAAGTCAGTGAATGGTGTGATATATTTTTATAGTCGACAATTCAACATTTGTTAATATATTTAAGACGAAGTTTGGTGGTCTTTTTACTAAATACATATTAGTACATTTGTTTTAGTGAAAATTTTAATATTGCCATAGTGCAATTGAATTAATTGAAAGGATATTATCCCATCTTCATCTACTACTCCATTGTCTTAAGCCAGATGGTGCTACATAATGATATGCAAAAACAACTCTAGAGAGTTCCTTAGTTCTTCGATATTGTTATTTTTTTTTCTTTATGCTTCCCTGCACGAACGACTTTAAATGTGTATGGGCCGTAGAAAGTTGTATCTGCAATTTGTAAACAAATAATTTGTCTGTATAACTTTGTCCTGAAACTTGACACTGTCACTGTCATAGAATAACATCAATGTCATTAATTTTCGTTCATTGTCGTAGTATTTTCCACATATTTTGTTCAGGGTGTTCATTCTTGTTCCATACTTCCAATTCATCGAGTTCTTGCTGTTGTTTTCTAGATTTCGCTTAACTGTGAGTTTTGTATATAGTAAGGATTATATATTAGAGCTGTTATGCTTTTGTGAATATATATTAAATTAATACCTTCTAACGCAAGGATATTAGGTGGTGCAAATTACGACGCTGATACGACTAACGAGTGGACGTCACAAATTCATTGTTTAACTGGATCGTCATTTGATTAAAAGTAAGTATATTATAAATAATTAGTTATGATTCTTGTTAGAATGAGTTGAGAAGTTATTCGTGGTCAATTGTTGTTGTAGTTTAACGCGATGGACACGTCATACCAAGGAGGTGTGTCTTTTGATGAAACCGATGATTTCCAGCGTTTATCGCAGACAGTGGCAAGCAACGTCAAGAAAATATCTCAAAATGGTAAGATCTTACATGTTAACTTTTAGCATCATTGTTTACAAATTGTCTATTATCGTTAGTTCATTATTCTTTGTCTTTATATCTACATCTCATATCAATTGAACATTTTCTTTGACTGATAATTTTGTATGTTAGGTGTATACTCAATATTTATTGTGAATAGTTTTCATTTGAGTATTGTAGACACAATAAACAACAGTACTACATATATTTTGTAGTTATGACTTCTAATTATTCTGTAATCACTCCACATAGTGAATTCTACCATGTAGCAAAAGGTGCAATAACAATCTGTAGAATATACAAGGTACAAGCTCAAGTAGGGGGATTAAATGTAGACCATTATTATGTTCAACAGGTATTATGAACACAGCCAGTTATAACAATTTTTATAGATACAGAAAAACAAAGTGTATATCATATGTACAAAGAGTAAGATTGCTATATTTTTATTTTCTTTCACCAGTTTCATCTATGTCTAAGATGGTCAATCAGTTGCAAACGCCTCAAGACTCTCAGGAACTTAGGAATCAACTGTAAGTATAATGAACTGTGTATATTAATGAATCTAGTAAAATATTAAATAAATATTTGAGTGTTATTAAATAAGTACTTCAAACATAACATCATATTCTTTTGTCAACCAGGCGTCAAATACAAAAATATACCCAGAACTTGGTAAAAGATACATCATCTTTGCTTATGGAGTTAATGAAACTACCCACTGACCAACCAGCCAATAAACTGAGTAGAGATCGCCTTCGAGATGAGTATATGGCTACACTTAATGCTTTTCAGGTAATTACTTTTTTAGACATTGTTTTAATAAACTTTACAAATCATTGCACTTTGTATTCTGTCATGCATAGTTTTATAATCTGGTTGATTTTTACTTAATAAGATAACTGTTTTAACAGGCGACCCAAAGACTGGCTGCACAGAAAACTAAAGAAGACGTCAGAAAAGTTAAAGCCCAAGCCATCAACATAGGAGATCCCTTTGCTCTGGGCAGTGAGTGTTTTAAATTTATTTATAAAACATTCATAAACGCTTATCGGATACATTATGAATTATTATTATGTTTATATTATTGATTTCCTTGCTGTTGCTTTGTTTTAATAAATTGTTGTTTGTTAGGGAAAATTTATGGTATTAAGTTTTTTAGAGTTATAATAAAATTGCTGTATTTTACTGCTCTTCTTACAAAAATTCTAAGTATCTACTTAGAGATAACCTTTTTATTCATATTTAAAAGGCGAAATCAAAATGGTTCATGATGTATTACATTATAGCGAGCATAAAGTCTTGTTGTCTGTTTAAGTTTGTCATTGGGTTTTGTTGTAAATTTTAAAAATTTGATGGTTTAGGTAGCAACAAGGAATTAGTTGAAATGGGGGACACTCGCAAACAAGAGCAGTTGACAATGCAATCAGAACGTGAATTGCTGGAACTTGAGGAAAGGGAGAGAGACATAAGACAGTTTGAGGTAAGCTAAGCTGTACTATGTTACTAATTAAATTTTTATCTTTCTGTGCATGAGAGATAATTTTTATTTCTAATTTTAATTTAATTAAGCAATCTATTATATTTATTTATGAATGTGAAAGACCCAACATTATAAAATTTATGTTTTTTAAGTTAACCATAATCTATGTATATGCATTCATTACAAATTTCTTATAATTGAAAAACATAGATAGAACTTTACTAGACATAAATAAATTTGTACTAATATCATATAAATGATAAGATGAGGGGATGAAAATACTTATAGAAATTAATCATCCTAGAATAAAAGATATGACTTTATATTTATGCACTTTATAAAAAAAACGCTGTGTTGAAATTTCGATGTGTGGGCGAAATAAGGGGATGAAATAAATATAAAAGCACACGGACGTCATCGTTGGAAGATACTAGAAATTGTAGAAATTGTATAAGACTTTTCAGATTTACTGACCTGGTTGGTATACGACGACACAATGAATATGTATACTGTGTGTTTGTTTGTAGTGTTAATAATTTTTATCCCAGTGAGAAATCACTGTTACTTCTACTACATATTTATAGTGTAAGGTCCCTTAAAGGGGTGTCTTATATCATGGGCCTCTCGCATATTTTATTATACAAGTATAGTTACAATGTAATTTGATAATGAATATTTCCATTTCCCATGCCTAAGTGATTACCAACAGTAACACGCAACATGTAGCTAGCAGGTACATAGACTGCAGTACTGGTGACCTCAATGCATCATTAATTTTTCAGCGTTCCGGGAAACGTAATACTTTTTGCTTGCGCGAGGAAATGGGTTGTTGTTGGTTTTATATAGACTGATCGATTTTATTTCATTATCCACTTTCCTAGTCCACTACTGGCATAGGTGTCTCCTAAGAAATGGTGAGGCACTAGTCCAAATCACATTGCTAAAATGGGGTTTGGTGGATGTGTTTGTGGCTATCCCTAGTGTCGGAAGTCTATGTCACCTGTACAATGGACCAAAGCTTAAAAACTGGCAATAACAATCTCCTTAAGTACGCATGTACAATTAAATCATAAAACATCGTTTTACAGACATGGAACAAGTGACCGAGACGCGTATTGAAGGTCGTTTTTCTCGATCATTCTCCAATTTTATTGTGTAGAACATTGAATAAAACTGTTTAACTACAACCAGACTGATGTCTTTTCAGTCTATTATATCATAAAATATAAATTCATTTGAGCAATTAAAGACAAAGTTATATAAGTCTATAATATAGTTTGTATCTTTAATATATGAAGATTTTTTTGAACTACAAAAATAATATAATCAAGCACCAAGACCCGAAAATAACATATCGATTAAACAACAACCATTTTTAAACATGACGGAAATAATCTATATTTTCTTAAACTGAATGCTTATTTAATGTTCAAATTCCTTGTAATTAAGACAATGCTTAACCATCTTGGCAGGGGTAGGATCAATTAGGTCTCTTCCTCTTGTTTCTTTAAGACAACATACATTCCTTGTGTGGGCGTATTTCTTGCATCATATAGTTTAGTATTAAACTTAAACCAATATAAACATTGTCTAATTAATTTTATTATTCAATATATGTAGGTTGTACTCACAAGTTTGTGTAGCGGCGTATGATTGGGTCTTTTTTTAAGTTTTTAATATACATTCTTTTATAGTCCGTTTTTCTCAACCGTACAAATATTGTAAACATTTTTTGTGTCAAAATAATACGTCAAAAAGTGATTTTTATTGTTACTTTTACAAAATTCGCGAAAATTCTCAAAACATGAGACAGGCCCAAGATATTTAGTGTATTCAACATGTAATGTGACAGTTTTATAACAAAACTGTAGCATCCACTGGTTTGTTTACAGGTTTTGCACGAATGAGAAAAACGCATTATATGTACATTCCATACTTAACACGTCTTTTGACACTTCCATGAAATGAAATGAAATGAAAACTGTTTATTGCGTCTTAGGAACTAAAAGCTCACTTAACCTTAGCCTTAACTTAACCTTAAATGTAGAATATAACAATGAAATGTATTTCCAGAACAACATAATGGACGTGAACCAGATCTTCAAGCAGTTGGGTGCCATCATACACGAGCAGGGTGCAGTAGTGGACTCGATCGAGTCGAACGTTGAGTATGCGGCTCACAACGTTGAGAGCGGCACGCAAGAGTTACGTCAGGCCGCCAATTACAAGGTTTGCAATCTGATTATATTACAATATTATCATTGTTTAACTCATTGCCCCACTGCTGGGCTCAAATTCTCTCCCATGATGTACAGGTTTTAGTCCATTTGTGTGGTAACGTATGATTGATGAACTTTTCTTAAATTGGAGAACTTGTGCTCACATGTGGGGGTTCTCTCACATTCTTTCACCGAAGTAAGTGGTAATTAATTATAATACGCCCGTAAGTGAAAAATATAGGATATAGAGGAAAAAAAAAGAACTATGTAATATACTTTCAGCGTTTAAAAAGTTTTGAATCATCCATCGAAAGGCTTGTCGTGCTCTGGCTGAGGGTTTGATTCCAGTTTTTCTTTCTCGAACAATAACATCAGTCACGGCTTCGGTGTTTTTCATTTATGGGACACGATAACCATTTACAATCGTTAATTATTTGTAGTGTAGGTTCACGTATTACAAACTCCATCCACCCATAGGCCTTTTAACGTCCACTGTTGGACATAGGCCTCCACCAATTTAAGCCACTAACCGGTCCAGGCCTTCTGAATCCAGCGGATACCGGTTGTCTTTAGGTCGTCACTCTACTCCTTGTAATGTCCTTTCTTCCCAATCGGTTGTCTGTCCTCCGCACTGTAAATGTCGTCTTCTTCACGTATGTGTGTATTACAAACTATTTCCATATCTTTTTTGCAAGCTGAAAAAACGCGCTAATATGTCTCGGCCTATATTAAAAACCTATACTACGTTCATACTTAAACGAAATGCACGTTTCTTAGTACTATTGAATGTAAAACATGCGTCAATAAGGCTTCAATACATCGCAGATGGTGACTTATTTAATTTACGAGGAGTTTGTAAGTAGTGTTGAATCATCATGGTTATATTTTTTATTGCAAGTTCTAGACCATTTTGAACTACTTCGTTCTTTTTCCACAAGTGTTACTACATCTTCTTTACCATTCTTTCAGAGGGTGGTCTATATAATATATTTGATATTTTGAAGGGTTTGTCAAAACCAGCTTCGAATAAGTGTCATTAATCTTTTTAGACTTGCCCATAATATGTAGTTATGATGATTTCAATATCAATATATATGTAATATATTTGTAACTAATCGCTGTTTGTACTTCAAAGATATTTGAGATTGCACTTTACTGATGATTTTAAGTTTATCTGTGCACAGTAGTCTCAGAAATGGTTGACCCGATTTGAATGAAGTTTTCACCGGTATATTATGTGATAAACTACGATTAACATTGGTAGAATGTTTAATTTTAATTGGTGCATACAAAACATGTCAATTTCAATGCGTACGAACGACCCTTATAGCTAAGCAAGGGCAGCAAATATTCTGAGCAAATTAGATGGAAGTCTATCATACAAACTTGACAATTTTTGTTTGGTAAAATTCCAGATCGGCTATTGCATCGGACACAGTGTTCAATACAATAACTGTAATGACCGAGTGTAGTGTACGATACAATAATTGTAATGACCGAGCGTAGTGTATAATACAATAATTGTAATGACCGGGCGTAGTGTATAATACAATAATTGTAATGACCGGGCATAGTGTTCAATACAATAAATGTAATGACAAAGTGTAGTGTACAATACAAAAACTTTAATGACCGAGCGTAGTGTATAATACAATAATTGTAATGACCGAGCGTAGTGTAGAATACAATAATTGTAATGACCGGGTATAGTGTATAATACAATGATAGTAATGACCGAGTGTAGTGTACAATACAATAATTGTTACGACCTAAATACCTGCTTTGAAATAAAATTACCCCATATTTTTTGTTTCAGAATAAGCTAAGAAAGAAGAAGGTGTACATAGCCATCATCCTGATAATAATCATATCGATCATTCTCATCATAATCTACCGCCGCTGAAGTTTGCATCACGGTTTGTACAATTAATGTAGTATCAGTTGCCTCTATTAGATCATATTATTAACAATAAATTATTTTATGTTTGTACACGGGGTATATCTGTATTAAATTTTATAATGCTACTTATTATAATATTCGGATTGTGTTTTTCAACTTTCATTTCAGATGTGCAGTGGTCATTAGAATTTAGCCTAAGTTTATTATTATTTTACTGTAATGTTTATTATTATTTTTCTGTAATAACCCATTTAATTAAAAAACGGTTCTAACGTTTGTTTATAAAAATATTATTGACACATACACAATATGTACTATTTTTTTTATGAATTATTAGGAATGACATTTATAGAAAATAATCGAATTATTATTATTATTAATTATTAATTTTAATGATAAGCCTACGATGACTTAGAATACAGTGTCCCTCCAGTAAAGAAAATTCATGTAATAAATAACATTACAACAACAATATATGCTACTGTATATTACATTTTTATCGTATACAGCGATAAGTATTTATAGGTGTTGCAATAATTCATTATCCATTCATTAGGCTGATAGGCATGTTAATCAAAATTCATGTATTTAGATTAAAGATTACGCTATAGTTACGAGTGTATACACTATTTGCGATTATTATACCAGTGTATATTATATTCTCTTATACAATATTAAACAAAGAGAATTTATGAGTGCTTAATTGAAATATTTGTGTTGTATTAATAAAATGTATTAATCAAATATGTGTTATAATCGTTAAATACTACCTTAATTAATAAGCGTCGGTTTTTGTTTTCTATAAAAGTATTTTACATTTATTTTGGAGAAATTACCACAATAATTTTCTTAGTACGGATGTCTTTATAAGAAGATGAAAATTGTGTAATTTTATAATTGATTTAAGTATAGATTCCATTCGCATTTACTAGCAACTTTTTTTAAAATAATTTACGAAGAGTAAGAACTTATCTTCCATTGTTAAATTATAGTTTTTTGTTTGGTGGATTCTTATACAAGAAATGAGATTAAGTATTGGCGTATGTCTGTATTAAGCGTCAGCACACACGTGCGCACATCACATGTGAATATTACACGTGACTTGTACTTTGTAAAATACTTTGTATCTATTATAAACAAATTATAACACATTCGTACCAGGATTCGTTGTGGGTGGTATGGACAACAAATACACAATACAAATAAAATCCTTGAGGACAATTATTGATTAACTGGATCTGTCCGGATCGGTAATCGAATTCCTTCGATTCGCACTTCGCTGGCAATTATCATTAATTTTAAGCCATTGTTATTTTACTCAAATGACGTATTCTTAGAACAAGATTCAAGAATCCCCAACTGTATTCAGTACAGTTTTTCAGAAATGTTGAGTATCGAATTCAAATATATATTTGCTTTGAAGAAAACAAGTATTATTAGAATGTGCTGTGTTATTTGGCTAAATAATCTTGTTGAAATGTCGCGTTTGTGTTTTTTGCGAGTCATAATTTATTTTTAAATCAACGTCATCCATCCATAAAGAAACTGAGTGTAATATTCAGTGATAGAGTGCCTACAGTATCTTATTTACAATTTTTTTCCTACAGAATACCTGTTGCTACAGTACCTCTATTATATTAATGTCGACAATAACTATAACGCGGCCTCTCACGTTTACTGTATTGTTTTTCGATATTAAGACACAGTTACATCAATAATGGTCATACCGAGACACTGAGAAAGTTTAGGTCTGTTCCCTTTTTACATACAAACAAAACATGTATCAAAACAAGATGGATATTTTTCTCTTTCACTCTTTTTTATTGTTCACAATATTTGTTTAATCTAAAACTGTTCAAGCTTTGTCATGTATAGTATACCGTATCTGGTGACTTCTCAAAAATACTATCTGATATCAATACCACCTACTATGTATTTACTAACTACCGTGTTGTATAATTATGTTAACCCAAAACAGGTGCTATATATTATTTTAAATAATAAACTTAGTAATTCCAGTTTCTCTCAATATAATATTTAAATTTGATACCGACCTGATCATAATTATAGTTCATTTCTTATCTAAAGCTGCCATTACTCTATCTTAAAATATACAATGGGCAATAGTAAGGTACTGAATGGACTGCAGATCATATTAATCATTAAGCCAGATAAACGAATGAAATGTGAAAATGTACTTACAAAAACAACAACAATTTAACCTATTAAGTATTACCAAATGATATTAGGCGTGTATTAAGAAACACTTACCCTTGAATTAATGAAACTACACTATTTGTCACACTATTGATTTCTGTAATATTATTATCATAGCCAAAATGAATCCTATAAGCTTTTATAGTCTTTTTTGTAACTTGTAAAAAATATTGTAAGTCTTAGTTCTCTCTCGATTTATGAAACCAATAAAGATAATAAAATTCATTGTGCTTGTGCGATTGTGTTTACATGACACACTTTCTAAGAGATATTTTTAATGTGCTATACCGTATAAGCATATTACAATCTTTAAACTGAAGTATCGTTATGCATTGTGGTCTAAAATCAAATACAGAAGCTTTGTTTCCAAAAACATTTCGTTAGGTTAGTAATCATTATAGGTTAGATGTAAATATATTTCTACTTATATACGAATTATTATATAAATTTTTTCATGTTCAGTCATAATTTTTTTATTTTTTATTTGGGAATATGTTGACAATATTATTACATATCTGCAATTGTTTTTATGCTGAATCAGAACTTTGCGCCAAGAGGTTTGTTTAACCGTTTTCAATCACTAAATTGTATGTATACCACCTTCCTTATATAATGTACCTTATGTTATAATGCTTATTAATATTGATTATTTTTAGGACCTACTTAGGACTTTAGAATTATAATGAGCATAGTTTATTGTGTTTTAATTTTGACATTAATAATCATGTTAGAAAGTAGTTTAAAAACAGATTTATTAAACTTACCTGTAATATTATCAGTTCAATTATTATCAGTTTATATTCAAATGTAGGTATATTATTTTGTAGTGCCTGATGTTATTTTTAAAGTAATATAATAATGTACGAAATATATCCGTCGACATTGAAAGTGTTTTTTTATTTCTGCCTTGATCCTTTAAAATGTTTTTAATGCATTTGGTCACATGAAAGTGACTTGTAAAATGAGTTTCGTAGCTAGAAATAATATTCATACAATCGTAAAGTGAAATAGTAACATAATTCGATAAATGGCACGCTACGTTATCGGCCATTTCAATATTTTCTAAAATATCACAAAATCTCACCGTATAAAACGACATCATATCGACGAGAGAAAACAGTAAATTCGAAAACCTTCAGAGTAATTTATTATTTTCTGCAAAAGGGCGTAACTTGTATGAAATACTCTGAAGAGTTAAGCCCTTATTATTTTCCGTCGTCAAAGTGACGAAATGGTAAATGTTTGATTAGCTCAAAAAATCACTGACATTAAATTTGCACTATAATCGACGAAGTAGCGATTTAGTCGTGATACATACGCGTCCAAGATGAGCTAGCGATAGGTATCACCAATTATATCCGGAGGGTTAACTCCCAAGTTTTTTATAATAGTCGTTCGGCGTTGACATTACTATAAACTTCATTTCACTATCCTCCGCCAACCAGGTGGATCTTCTTCGATCCTAAAAAGTTTTTTTTTTGGGATACGTTACGTAGGTTTATGTTAATAATCCTTCTGTTCGGGATCCTTCCCCTCGTATTTACTAATAAAATCTATAGGTCTTGTATCCTGTACTCTCCTCTATCCTAATTTTTAAAGTTGTACGCCCTATAATAAATTCTCGCAACCACTTATAATCTTGTACTATTTTCGAGGTGCCAGAAACTGTAAAGGGAAAAAATATACAACTTAAAGGCTACCATAGAATGCCTTCAGGTAAAACTAATGCAAATTTGCATGTTCTGTTCATGTTTTATTTCGACTTTACGCATCCTTTCTTGCAAATTTCGCAGTTTTGCTACTTGAACCACAAGCACAAGATATTACCTATTACATAGGTAACAAACAGATACATAGGTAACAACAGAACATAGGTAAATATGTACTAATAAAATAGCGTAATTTTATAAAATCACTTTTATTACTCATATTAAATTCACACAAATTATAATAAAATATTTAAACAGAACAACATCTTTTAGCATTCCCAATGGAGATTCTAGAAATCATGTTTTACACAATAAATATGTTGTACTTCTACGAAAGCTTTACATTTAAATACCTAGAAAAGTCGTTTGCGTAACGCGACACTTACTACGGGAATTAAATCAAAATCTATAAGGTACTTATTCTGATCTGTTCGAGAAGAGTTGGTAAAAGCAACAGAAACTCTTCAACCATTACGAATTGCTGCTCGGTAAATATTTTAGGTATGGCTCTCTTTTGAACTATGAGCCTTTCCGTGCGCTGTAATAGAAATAGCTATATCTACATCTTCACTTTTTGCAGCTCCCATCGAACAGACTACATAGATTACTTCTGATGTAAAGGAACAATAATAACGTTGCTTCATTTCTACCTGGGGTAAATATGTAGTCTACAAAGAGAGATCATTCAAGGTGAAACTGCCGCTTTGCGCAAGCAAGTTTTCGTGATGTAAACAATATACAGACTACTCAGACCTAACTATAGATCGAAGCTATTCTAGCTACGAGAGATTTTTCTTTTAAAGACATCATGTCATAGATTGCAGTAACGACCAAACCTATCCCGACAATACGCGACTTCCGCCGCCAACGATTCCTTGCACTGCTTTTCACTCATTCCTAGTGGTAAACATGGAAATGCGTATACATAAGTCCAGCAAGCCCACGCCCTTATAATATTAAAACATCCCGATATTAATTTACAAATCTCTGCTTTCATTTCCCGAGATGTTACGTTCATCGCTCGTTGCACATAAATTCTACTCTGTGCATGAGGACTATTTCTAGATGTCTTATTATTAAAATCTTACTTCTGAATTATAACATGTTCTAAATATCACTATTATTATGACGGTGCAGGCAACACTAACATCTATTTTCTACTTTAAAACGGTTTTCAGTAACATTAGGTTTAACGACGGCTTGCTAGTTTTATGCAAAGATCAGTGCAACAGATACAGCAAGCAGTTTTGTTATAAAATAAATTAAACGTAAATATAAATTTCTGCGTTCAACAATATATCTAACGATTTTGATTTGTTTAATAATTAGGTATATAACTAACTTGACTAAATAACTTATTATAAATTAATAAACTTGACGAATCTCACTCTAAAATTGTTTATTAGGTACTTATTTTTGCGACTTGCGAACAACGTAAATAAAAAAAAAAGAGAATATATATAGTGTAGAATTTTAAAAGGCCAAAATAATAGTATAAAATGTTTCCAATTGGTAATTAGAAACCTATCTTGGTCTTAGCATAGCACCCAGCGACGTCCTTAATGTACCGCAGCCCCTCGACAAATACGTACTTTCTATATTAACACTAAGGTGGGGTAGGGTCGCTGCCAACGGAAATATTTTAGTCAACACACGTAGCTAATTTAACCGAAACGGCAAATTAAAATGATTTAGAAAACCAATCGGCACCACTTACTTCTTTATTTACTTCCATGCAGATTAGAAAAATTTAATAAGAAATCTCACAATTCGTTGTAATTAATAAAAATAATGCAGTCTTCAAAATATTATTATCAAAAGGGCACGACGACACCGGTCCCACCTTTATTGGCTGCAAAAAGGGGTACTTGAACATGTGTCAAATTTATCTTATCTGAATATTTTGATAACAAACGCTTAATATTGGTATACATACATATAAGTATATTTATAATCGTGGTTTCTAATAAAACTTTCTTAAAATTTTATAATGATATACTTTAAACAGTGCAATTTGTTTCATATTCTCCAAACGTCAGGCTTCAGTCAGTTGCACTCCTCGTATGGAACAGATCCGATTCAATTATAATAACTTCACGTTCGTTACAAAATCCACCTAGTTGTTGTCCACTCAAGATATGTACACTTACACATTCCATTTGTTCCGATACACACCCCTCAGTTTGTGCATGAGATAATAACTCGAGCCTATCAAACCTTACTCTGTTTATTATTAACATTTTGTATCACTTCTACCAAGCTGATGCATGAGATAGCCACTCCTTATCTTTAATACATATTTATTAAAGCATTAAGTGACATGCAGCTTTTTAGGGAACTAGATTTTAACTTTAACAAGCGTGTTATCTAAATACGTATATTAAATATTATAATTTAATAAAAAAGTGTAATAATTGTTATGAAATAAACGTAAAAAGATCAAAATGTTGTTAATAACAACTTAAAATATATTGTTACTATATACTTTGCCTCATCACGTCAATAAATTGCCCCACCCCGGTTGATAAATACAGGATAATATCGATTGAGCCTAGCGACAAATATAGACACAAAAAAAAGTTGGTCCTGATGCCCGATAGTTAAAAAAACTATTATCTGTATTAAAATGAGTTTTACTAATGTGAGCTCAGGGGTCAGATTTAACACGACATTAATAGTAATGGTATAATGTCGTATAATATGTACCAGCAATAACATTAAGGCTTTAGAAAATTAAATTACCACGCATTTAAATGCCCATCATTACATCACTTTAATTATATCTAACAATAAATATGTACCTAACTTGTGTAAATAAATGAAGTAACTACAGGTAATTTGGTCTGCAATTTGTTCCATACAAAATTGACATACAATTTTTCGTTTGGAAAAAATCCAGATCGAATTTGAACTGAATATATGTAGTTACAAGTTTTAAGCAATTCTTAAGCAAATATAAATACATTTTAACACGTACATTCATAACATAACAGATTAATATCTTTACATATTATACTACAGAATAACACACATTATTTAAATGTAACATCATAAAAAATCAAAGTACTAAATATATAAGCCATATTTTTACTACAATTTTAATTTTAACTATGTAACAGGATATTTGACGCCACGCGCGTCAGGTGTTTGGCTAAATTACAAAACGAGCATTTTGTCACGGTTTTCAAAATATAAATAGTATTTTTTTCTCCGGAAATAAACATGTGGTATGTTTATTATTATATATACAATCATTTAATAATATTTCCAAAATGGAGTCAAATAGCCTATTATATGTCATGTGTAAACATGCAATAAAACACACTCGTAAAGGATTACTGGTAAACCTTTTCCTTTCGGGATATGTTATAGGCCTGCCAAAAAATTATTCGGCAAGTATAGTTGTACCTGTGTCCTATAAAGGAAAAACCTCCTGGCTTGTTTTCTTAAACTACAATCATTTCTGTTCTTCTGATCTGTTGTTGATTTCAAGTCTCTAAATAATTGGCTTTAGCGGCACATAGTAAAGTACTCTAATAACTATTGAAATAAGAATGGAATGAGATGAGAAATGTAAGGTTTAAAATGCAGAGTTCTGTAAGTCTAGGTTTCCAACGTTATGATCCACATTTCGAAAGGTTTATGCTGAGTCACCAGTAACCCTGTTTAGTGACGTCATTAGCCATTTCAATAAACTTAATTAATAATTCGGAAATAATTGATACTATAACAGATGAGAACAGTATTTAAAGAATCGTTGTACTGAATAATAACACAAAATTCAATTTTTAAAAGTCAACTGTTCTTATATAGGTTTTAACTTACTTCTTAAGCATGTAACTGAACAAAAAAATATAAATGCATATAGCTACTTCGTTTCCAATACTTTGCACCCCGAAGTATAATAATCAATCAATCAAATTATAATAATCAAGTTCATTAAAACGGCTTTGTAACAATAGAACATTATATTGTAGATATAGTATTTCTGGTGGGTTACAACTTTAATTTACTTATCAACTAAAAATACTTTACAAAAAAGAGTCATTGTAATACTTATTCGCCTTATTTATTGAAAGACAAAATATAACTAAAATATTTTTGCAACTAGAATATAAAATCGGACACCACTGGTAGAAAAATATTTGGCTTGAAGTTCTTCCACGAGACCGTAGGTTATACATTCCAAGATCAGCGTAGGAGAAATTCAGACCTAAATAATTGCAAATAAGAAACCCCTTTTATTTCCACGGATAATACGCGACCAAAAAGTCCCTTTGAAAAATTCTCGCATTACAGGTTACACGGAAAATAATTTTAAGTCATAAAATATGCGTGCGTAAAAAAATAATACAACTGTCGATTCCATCTTTATCCTGGGCGAGCAACCGAGCTCAGTTACACACTGAGTCGATGGTTTTATGTTGCCTTTCGTTGTCTATAATCAGTTTTTTTCACCTTGCACTTATTTGTAAACAAACCACGGCCTAAGTTATATACTTTTTAGTGTGCTTGTATAATGTAGTGGTAGTCAAAAACCCATGATCTTGTTGGAATTGTGGTCTTTTGTTTTATCCACTAGTACTCCCGAAACCTCTATCAAGTTAAACGTTTGTTATAACATCAAGATGAAAAAAACAAACTATAAAGGTCTTGTATCCAGTCAGGGTGTTTAGTTTGTTTTGGTCAAATAGTAACAGTATTCTTCGTGCGTCAAGGCTAAAATAACGTCGCGTATATATATATATATATAAGTATAGTTTACTATAGTCTTTGAAATACATGTTAAAAATATTCCAATTTACAATACCATCGCGTGGATAACTGTATCCTACAGTGGACTGAATTAAACAATGGACACTAATCATTTTTTTTACCTAAATTCTGATTCCGCAACCAACCGCTGCATATGCTTAAACTGTACAGACCTTTTGTACTAATTCGTGTTTACTCGTATATTTATCAAAGAGGTTATGAGAAGTGCGATGTATTACATAAAGTATCAACATATGTAAAACAAAGGATAATTCAACAATGTTAATTGAATACAAAAACATAACGAGGACAGCGAAAACCTATTAACACAATCGCAAATAATGATTCCTCAGACTACCCTAATACGTCGATTTAATTGGGAAGCATAAATCGCGTCTATACATTGAAACTTATTCCAAAAACGCGCATTATTCCGCAAACGTGCGACGTTATTACATCATGCCTTAACTCACGTGAAATACTTTTTCTATTCGACCAAAATGTTTCTGTATTTAGCAGACGACAGCCTCCGATATCGGATTCTCAGTGATCCGGATGACGGGCGAGTGCCGGCACGGGCGACGACGCGCGCCGTCCGACAGTCGGCGGAACGCGACGATCTTCGTCGGCGACAGTGGTGCCACTGCGGATATTAGGATCAATCAATAA
>DWJZ01001173.1:0-24976 GCA_018249125.1 Asbolis capucinus | reverse complement strand
TTGTAACTAAAGCAGCAATGGATCGTGTATAGGTTAAGTCAATGCGGTAGACATGTCAATCAAGTGTCATAGAGTTTGGTACAGTCTTGAGAGTATACGGGTGGCTTTTCGTAATATCATAGCTTTATATTTTCATAGAATATTTTTTTCGTACTTCAAATATGCAATATGGTAATGCTGTAGTCGAAATTCGTCCTGTTTAATTGTAAGTGACATCTGAAGAGTTATTTTTCAGTTATCCTTAAAAATATCTAGTATATATTTAGCTTCGACTAGGTTAATAAAGTTTTCATTTTATTAACTTGTCAATGTAATTTGAAGTCACTTTTTTATTAATTTAAAAATTCATTGAGTTGTTCGTGCATTCTTGAGATATATGTTAATTTCTAATCACGCAAATTTAAATATTTTATGAATATAATCCATTTATTTCAGCCATCATTACCTTATAGAGTAACACACAGAAATTTACATTTACTTATAGCAATAATGAATTAAAAATGCAATTATAATTATTGTGACATAAACACCAAATGACCCAACTCTCCTCCCGTGTGTAGCTCCCCGGCCTCCCCGACCCGTGTCTGTACGTCTAATAACGGTACTAATTAAAATGACGTTTTGTTTTATATCATCTAATAAATTAATGCCGCATTCAAAATACCGCCATTTTGGGAATGCTTCTTGATGGCTAGTTTAACTTGTCAACATTTTTGGACGAGAATCTGTCCTTTCTGATGACATAAATTCTTAATGTTAATGCCTATGACTTTGTGTGTGGAAATATTTCCAAGGGAGGTATTTGTCCTCAATTTCACCACCCTAAACAATAACTATGAAACCCCTGCATTGTCCACTGGTTAAAGCTGTCGTCTGTCAGTCGATAAGAAATTATTAGAACCTTAATTATTAATACCAGCAACCGTAATTGGAGCAGCGTGGAGTATGCTCTAGGCCTCCTCAGCATGAGGAGGGACCCGTGCTCAGTAGTTGGCAATTGGTTGAAGCCAATTTATTAACAAAGTAAACTAATTTTTTATGCAAAGTAAGAAAACTGTATTTATGGATGTTTGTTACTCCTTCACGCCAAAACTACTGACCGGATCTGAATGAAATTTGACACAGGGATAGATTATGATATTTTATTTATTTATGTAACCTTTATTGACCACTATGGTACAAATGGCGAGGTTAATGGAATAATACAGAGGCCACTTTTTATCAACCTAAACACATTTACTCACTCTTTCATATACTCCCTGTGTCTCTCTCTTACTTATATCTCTCCAATACTCACATTGAGACTTATACACACACATACACACAAAAACATAAATCCTTTTACTAATTGTTAACTTTTAGTATGTTGGATGGATGGAAGTTTGTTACTCCTTCACGCAAAAACCACAAAACGGATTTCAGTGAAATTTGACACAGGGATAGATTAACGTCAGGGATAACATACAAAAAACTTTTTATTAATAAATGACGCGGGCGAAGCCGCAAGCGATCCCTAGTTTATAATATTAGTAGGATTTTTATGTCCACTTAAGTACGTCCGCCATATTTAAAAGTGTAACTTCAACCCGTCACTCAGGTGTTCGAAGGTGACTGCGTCATCAATAAGCCCTCCCAGTGACCGACGGAGGGTTGACCCCTCGTTGAGTAAATAGCCAGATTTGGATCGCAATAAATGATTTACTCGGCGCGGCAATGACTGGATTGATGGGCCTCAGTGGCCTCCCATTTGTCTCAAGGGTTAAGCCGGACCACGGGACAGCTGTTCATAGTAATGGTGGCTAGATTTCTTTAAGAACTGTTTCGTGAAAGGAATGGACTGTTTTTGCTGGGATGGAATTTTAGAGTAGGTTTTTGGGAGTTTATTTGATTGGCTGAGAAATAAATGCTATTATTATAAATGTGAAAATTGATAAAGAAGTTAGGATGTTTGGAATTCTTTCACGCCCTAACCATTGAATGGATTAAGATGAAACTTGGAACACAGATAGACCATATCCAGGAAAATAACATAGGAGAGATTTATCCCCGGTAATAGGTTCCCCTAGGCTGATGTACGCGTTTATATGTTTGGATGTTTGTATTTCCTTCACGCGTGAACCGTTGAATTAATTAGAAAAAAAAATGGCACACACATATTATGGTCTGAGATAACACAGGCTGCTTTTTAACAACACGTGATGCGGGTGAAGCCGCGTGTAAAAACTAGTACATATATAAATTATAGCTCTGTTGGTAGTGAGTGTTGTGAGTTGGTGGTAGTGAGTTGGTGGTACTGAGTTAGTAGTTTGATTTCGGGTGGGATTTATATCGCATTTGATTTTAAGTTTGATTGGTTTTAAGCTAAAAGTGATATTTGAATTTTGGCGACATCGCAACACGTCACACGATGACGTCACGAGAAACCTGAATCACGCTATCGGTGTTTTCTGCATCGTTAGCAAATATACAAGCTCCGTCTAACAATTCCAGAGCTCGGTCGCTTCCCAGACATTACACCTTCTCTGGCGGGACAACTCTCCTTTGCCAAATATGTGCTATGAATGTTGTCCATGATATCTTTAACACAAGAATCCTGATTGTGAAGTGTTATTCTTTTAACTTAAATATCTACATACTTCTTTCAAAGTTATATTTCTGACATCAGTTTCAGTAAACTTATCATTTACTAAATGATTACGCAGTATTCGCTTCTAAAAGGGCGATCACGTTTTTATATTAGTTAATAGCATACTGATAATGTTGATAAAAAGTAAGCTACGTTACTCGCCAGACCATCTATCTCCGCACAAAAATACGTCAATCCGTATTAGTAGTTATTTATTTTTATGTACATACATCGTATTTGACAGAATAATATAAAAAATGAAGTAATCCATGTACAACAGACACGACATGATAGAAGGACAGTACATCTAAAGATTCATCGACTGCACACTCTATTCCGTCAACACTATAAAGTCTTCCAACTCCCCAATGCCCAATATCAGCCCCAAAGCCATCGTGATCCATAGCGTCAACCCTCAAACGCTGCAGTGGCCCGTGCGCCATAACTTACCGTGGCCCGCCATCCTACACTCAACGCCATCTGTCGGCGGTGATCGATGACACGACATGTGTCCATTATCGCTGCAACTTTACAAAGAACGTCACAAAAACGCCAGTGACGACGTCATTAATCAAATTATATGCCATTTTGAGCCGACGCCGATCTCATTCTCTTTCGAATTTGCGATAAACTGACCGTTTTTTTTTTCGAAAACGGTTAAGTGTCCTGCTCCGGCGACTGTTAATGATTAATTGTTAATATCTATAGATCCATGACTATAACATTTTTCAAAATCGTTTTTTCAGGCATGCTTTTACTAAAATGATTGACGGATAGCTTTTGCTCTTTGCAATAAAATATCCATATTTAATTACTTAACTTTTGATTATAGTTTTAGTTTTTAAGCTCTATTTTTAAAGGTACCTAAGAGTCTAGCTATTAAATAGCTTAAACTGAATATAACAAATACTAATTAACATCTCCCATATTATATTATTCTATAATCTATGAACCAGAATGATAAACAAACCTATACAATCTATACTTGGTGCAAATTCGATTAGGAATTTTTCTCATAGAAAGTTTACAAATTTGTATGGTAAAAAAATTCAGATCGAATTTGCACCAAGTATAAGTGCAATATGGCAGAATGTAACACATCAACTCTTTGTAATATACGACTTAGACGGCAATATTTTGTAGTTTTGATTTGATGACATAATAAAATTTAATACTTGATTACAATCAATCAAACAGTAATTTTGTTAAGATGATTCTCAGGCAGAAGTTAAATTAATACAACCAAAACACACACATACGTACAGAAATACTATCTACTCAAACTTAACACTCACAAATAAAAAACACTTGACAAGGCATTGGAAATAAAAGAGCCTTAGTGTTTAAAGCTGTTTGCCCTGAAGTTATTTCTATAGCTCCATCGAGGCTAAATTCTAACCCTGCACTCGCCCGGTGCTCCGACGATGACGGATGAGTGACAGCGCGGGGGCCCCGGGGGGCGCGGGACGTGGAGAGGGGCCCTGCAGACAATCCCCGTCCATCAATCCTGTGACGTTGACGGGTTGAATGAGTGCCGTATGGTATTTTCGTACCAAGTTTATACTGCAAATATTATTTATTTATGTTGAACGTTACGTAATTAAACTTTGAGTTAGTGAAGCAATTTATGTTTTATAATCAAGGTGATTCAAGTAATATTAAATAGAATAATAAATTTGATGTTTAAAACATATATATGGAGTAAAATGTTTTCTTAATTTCTTTTAAGACAGAAACAAAGGTTGAAATTAAGTCCGTGTTGACAACCTAAATCCCAAATAAATATTTTGTGACTATATTTCGTAGATCTTTTCTTTTAGATTCTGAAATATTATTATAAGCTTTTATTTTACTTGCAGTGTATGTTTGTATATTAGTATGTAAGTATATTTGTGTGTTACGGGACAAATCTTGCAAGCTTTATTAGACCCACTTCCTCTTACACTACGGAGCTGGAATTTTGCATATTGCTTCAGTTCCGATGACAATGCAGTTTTTTGGTTACCATGAGCTGATACTACATTCAGGATTGGATCCAGAGAAGGCAACTCCTCAATGGTTAACAATACAGTTATGAAATTTTGTGTATTTCTTTGAGTCAGGGATCTATAATTAAAGCTTGTGTTATTAAAAATTTTCATAAACTTTGTTTTAATATTATATACAATAGTACTCAAATAGGATGTTGACCATAATTTTTAAGGTTATATTTTCGATAATGGCGAGCGTCTATAATTAATAAACAGCAGTATATTATTTCTCAAATACTAGTCTATCTGTGTACTAACTTTTATCAAAAACTGTTCAGTATTTTAGACGTGAATGCGTATCATTTACTTTCGAATTTATTAGACTTTATTTTCACTTTTCTTTAATTCCATCTTGTGTGTGCAAGAATTAGTCCAAAAATATTTTCCTCCGTCGTCCGTTCTATATTATGTTGGTAGGTATTAGAAACGTTGTCAGTCGTGAGCCGTCGTGTCTGTCCGTCCGGCGACAGCTGATTGTGAATTGAGGAGGGTCTGTTTATTGTGAATGTATTGTGATGGATTCAGGTGTTTATGTGAGGACTTTATTTCCGCGCTGGTAGCTGCCATCGTCAGGAAACTTTGTCGTGTTAATGTTCGTGATTTAAGGAAAGAATGTTTTATTTTTTTATTTTTATGCCGTTTTAAGTACAACAATGGTGTAAAATGGTATTTCTCTCAGGGTTTTGAGATTGTATTTTTCATTTTTCATGACATATTTTACTTAAAACTGAAACTAGACTCAGCCCATGGGTTCACCCGCGTGGTATGTTGATAAAAGATAGACTATGCGTTATTCTAAATTATAATCTATCTTTGGGCTAAATTTCATCCAGATCGGTTCGTTAGTTTTTGCGTAAAGGAGGACACATCCATCCATCCTACAAACTTTCGCATTTATAATATAAGATACAAACTTTCGCATTCATAATGTTAGAAAGGTGTTGTGTTTTGGAGTGTAGATTTTCAGCTATGAGAGAAGTTGCATGCATTGGGACGGAAATATGTAGCAGGAAGCTGGGGAAGCACACGCCGTTTGATATGACCAATGAGCACGAGCTATTACTTTTTTGCTGATATAGTGTTGATTAAGATCATCGAATGTTGAATTAATATTGAACAAGAATGAATGAACGAATAAAATATAAAAATTGCAATCTTATATGTAATTACAAGTGAGTGAATGAAAATAAAAAACAAGACAAAATATGAAGCGGGTGCGTCACAATAAGAACCAGATCCTACTCAAGTTTCCATCAGCTGTCAGCGAGATGTGCGATGAGTTCATTACCAAATAGGTGCTTCGTCGGAGACAAGAACCCAGGTCCTTTCAGATAATTAAAGGTATTGAAACCACCATTATTTAGTACTATTGTTTGCCCGCAGTTTCGCCCGTGTTGTAGATTCGTAAATTAAAAGTAACTCACGTTATTCCAGTCTATAATCTGTGTGCCAAATTTCATCCAGATTAGTTCAGCAATTTTTGCGTTATGGAGTAACTAATATCTATCTAATTGTGCATTTATGATCTTCGTAGGACAAAATTGTGCATTTATAATATTATTAGTGTATAAAATTGTGCATTTATCATATTAGTAAGACCGAGCAAATGGTCTAATATTATTACCTGATCGTAAGTGCTCATGCAAGTAAAGGATTTTAATGGCAAAACAAGATACTCGATAGCAACACAGGAAAGAATCAGCAACGCGTCTCCGGTAAGAAGGTAACAAGAGACCCACTTGATGCACCATGTGCGAGCGCTGATAAGATTAAGAAAGAAGAGAAGTACACCGATGAAGATAACGCAGTCATGGCATCCACAGACCTCAGACAGACTGTCAGGACGGATGACACAGATGGGGATGACAAAAAAAAGTTCAGGATGAAAATCAAACTGACACGTGCAGCCAGTTTTACTAACCATCAGACCAACAGGCCCTTGAAAAAGCAGTAAAAGTCCATATAACAGAACCATGGCTTGCAGCTGACTTTTGCGCACTTGACCAATTTTTTAAAATCAATATATGTCTTGTTCTCCAACTGGCATAATTCCCATGGTATTACGTTAATTATTCATCAATTAATGTTTTCTTCCTATCAATATTCAAGAGATAAATTGAAAATTATTACAATTATTCTAATTTAATTCGTTGTTATTGAGTGATGTGCACGAAGAATTCTGAATCAGGCGTGTAATGTTGGATTCTCACGGTCTGGGTTGTACGAACGAGATCATAAAGATGCGTGGGAAGAGAGCGTTAGTGGTGGTGCAGACGCGATCGTAGCGGCCCGTACGATGCGCTTGCAATTAATGCGGAAGAACCAGTTACCAAAAAAGGTACTTATTGTGCTCTAACTGGGACAGTTAGACATATGGCATCGCGGATTTTTATGGAGATATTGATGTTCTATATATTACTTTGCTCTATTGTTAATAATTTTCGTAGTGTACGCGATAAAAGGTTTGTTTTACAAGTTCCCGAACTTTTTTGAAAATATAGCCTTTGTTCACCAGGAATTATGTAGGATTATAATGGGAAAAGTATTTTTCAAATTGACCCAGTTGCTTCGGAGTGTTTTCGCCTCAAACAAACAGAGTCAAATATTTCCTCTTTTTAACATCAATATCAGCTTTTTCCTGCGACTTGCCTGTGGAATAATTTTCATCCCATATTTCATCCCCATACTGGCCAACATTATATAAATACTAAAAGCCCTACCATGGAGTAGCTGTCCAAGCTTGTGACACCCTGGCCTGAATGGGTTTAGAATTAATATTCTAATTTAAATTAAACTTTATCCGTTGTTGCTTACCTGACACCATCACCACAATCTGCTGAGCCACAAGCCTCATAAAACTGTGTTATTGGCTGACTCCCAATGTAATGTTTCAGTTTGTTGTGTTTGTACTCCCCATGACTTTAATGTCTTGATGGGGCGGCTGACACAAGGTCGTTACACAATGGATTCCATAATTCAACCAATTGATGCGGACAGAGTAATAAAATATTTCGGCTTTGTTATATTATCTGGTATTTGAATTAATTGATAATTGTTGGGTATGATGGCATAAATACAAAAATATTTTTTTATTTTTTTTTTTACTTTCATCATATTAGTTTTTTTTTCATACTTTATGTTAATGGTTGACTACAATCCCACCTGATGGTAAGTGGCGATGTAGCGCATTGTCTGTTACAGTTATGTCACAATAACTACTTTATTTTGGTAACTGGTTCTTCCGAACGAGACGGCAGTTTCTAGTACTTAATATTTTGGTACTTTTCGTTAGCCAATTGTAAGGAAAGTTGGTAAGGTTAGGTTACCTGGTTAGTTGTTATAAATAATTTATTACACATTGCAGTATTGCTTCACGTGTTTCTTAGTTTGCTGTTTGACACGAAGTAAACAAAATACCAGCCCACATGTCAAATAAGCTGGTATGTGTCGAGACACATTTTTGTAGCTAAGTCGACATCTAGTTATTATTGATCAAAGCCATCACTTGCCATCAGGTGACCCGTCTTGTTACCCTGTTTTAGGGTTAAAAAAGCCATATACCACGATGTACCATGTCGATAACATAATTCCATAGCTGAGCAATTCCCCACACGCGGGTAAATTTCATTAATTCATTCTGCACCTACTAATAAATAACCTACTCTTATATGACCGTTTCAAAAACAATTTTCACTCAACTGAAGCCTCTTGCCGTTTGAGCAACCGACGACTGCCGCACCCATTTAAAACAATATTCATAACCAACTAATTCACTGTGGCACTTAATCGATTGAAAAATCTACCTACCCCTGACCAGCCAGTTGGAGCAAATGGTAGCTATAATGAACCTTACGTGGACGACATAAGAGCGATGTTTCCGCTGTAATATGAGCTGTACAGTCGGTAACAGTGATTGATGCGCGCTGACTGACGTGTGCACGAAAGCGGGGCGCGCCGTGTGTGCTGAGTTATAAGCGAGAGCGGTTGTTTAAATTTTTGTTTGTTTGAATTTATGTTTTGTGGATAAAATAAAAGATAATCTAAATTCAATTCACAAGTCATGTTTTTAAGCTGGCGATTTTTTAAATAAAATAAATATTTTACTAACAGTTATTAGGTCTATTCACGCCTACGACAAATCATGAAAAATTGTCGCATTCAGCATGGGTGGATGCAATTATGAAAATACAAAGCTTTGTAAGGGTATACGTGTCGCTGTGATACGTCAAAACATGTCATATACGACGCTAAAATGTTTCTTATTTTAAAAATATAGAAAAAGACTTCTGAAGATATCGATCTCGATCAAAGTATTATAAAGTCAATAATATACGTAGGTAAAAAAATGCATTCAAATTACTGTTACATTTTTTAAAGTATTTGAATGATATTATGGGAGTGAAACCTTGTAACTTGTAACCCTGGCGATAGTTACCCTCCGCCTCGTGTAACGTAAACACACGGGAGTGTGGTACAAGGTGACCTGCGGCGCTAGCGTGAACTGATATCGAATAATTATCGCGTTGTTATCGACATTTAAAAAAAAATATCGATAACGGAAACTGTAAGAGCGTAACCCCTTAGAGTAATTCATAAGAGATACGCCCTTATTGTTTTCCGTCGTCGATATACAGAGAAGAACAAGTACATAATTGAAATTAACAAGTTATAAAAATGTTTATACATATATATATTACTTTTATTTTTAAATTAAAAGTTATTGTTAAATATCTATTTATTTGTAAAACTTATAATTTCGAATTATTATTTTTAAATAAGATTTGTCGCTTAGTTATACATAGATTTGTATATTTTGTCACTTTAACGAGTCCTTGGAGGCTACGACTGTCTAATCTGATGTTTGGACAATTTACAATTGAACAAACTTTCAATTATAAAAGTATACGATAGCAAATTGATGTACATAGATGTAAGTTATTACAATTCCAGACAATTCCTAACTAATTGTGATCGCTTAGAGTTCGAAGCGAGAGTGTGTGCTTGGCTGCAGGCGGCGGGCAGGCCTGTGACCGAATAAAAAGGGTTACTTTTGTTTTAGAATATAGTCTAGCGGAGCGGATGTAATTTAATTGGGTTTTGCGATTGACTGTACAACATGGAGTTTAGTATCGACAATACTACTATTACCAGTACTAATTTAAATAAATATTGTCTTGGAATTTCGGAAATTTCTTCATCCTATTTTCGTGTTATAAAAAAAATATATTAATAAATACGTACACACGATCTGATCAAAAACTAAGTCATTTCGCTTTTACTATGGTGGTCAGATAACTGATAAACATACATATATATTTTTAAATACATACTTAAATAGATAATTTTATCACCCCGAGACACAGAACCTATCACCTAACATATCACCTAATATTATTGTATTCCTGATCATCACAGAAAAGTTTTTCTGGCTGGGGATCGAACTCACGACCACCAGCTTAGTAGTCAAGTTTACTAACCACTAGACCAACAGACCAGTCAATGAATAGTATTTTGTTACCTAGAATACGTTAATGTGTGACATCGATCCCACCTGGTGGTAAGTGGCGATGATGTCTAAGGTGTTGGGTGCACTAACTTAGAAAATGGTTATTCGCTCTTCTCTTGCAGACTCCTACGTGACACGTGGGCGAGAACATCGACGCATTCTGGTTATTCCATTCCTTTCCTGTACAGATGAAGAAAATGTCATTATTATATAAAAATCATAATCCGGAATTATAAGTTTTAGACATAAATAATGTTCTAATAAATCTGTTACTGATCGCTGTCTGTCATGTAAGAATACTACAAGTTGCAAGGTTTTTAGAAAGGAATAGAATTGAAAATAATGTTTTAGAATTTATGTTTCACCTTTTAGTTCGCTAATTTCAGAAAAACTGATCCCGTTTGAAAGCGGTTTTCAGTTGTATTGTATGAATCTCTAAATAACTAATGTATCAAATAAATTAGTGCTCGTTTTATCAAAATAGGTTAAGATATTTTAATTTAAGGAATCTACAGCCCTTATGGGTCTCTCGGGAAACGAGTATAGTGGTGAGACAGCATACCGATACGAGGCCGAGAACCAGGTGAATGCAAAAAGCAAAATAGATAATGTTTATGTGTCCAGTAATTATAGTCTTATGTATTAAGAATGTCTAGCTTCCATCCCATCGGTGGCCCACTTTAGAGCATGTCTTTCATCAGAGGAGGCCACGCTGCTCCAATGCAGATTGGTGGAGGGTTTAGCGGCCAACTCAACCGTCGGAAACTTTTATGCCCGTAGGCCTCCGCCATGGCTTAACGACTGCTGTCTTACGACAACAACAGTTGCAATATTATGAATTAAAAAGTTTAGGTATCATAATTTTTTTTTATGTTTATCGACACTGTTGTACAAAATTGATTTTTAAGCAATTAAATTCTAAATTTGAATTTATGTTTCTTTTTTATTATATTCTCACCTACCTGTACTTTAATTACAACTAGTTTCCGCCAGCGGCTTCGCCTGCGTGATAGGTACATTGATAAAAAGTAGTCTATGTGTTATTCCGGACTATAATCTACCTCTGTGCCAAATTTTGATCCGATCCGTTCAGTAGTTTTTCTTAAAGCAGTAACAAACATACGTCCATCACTTCATCCTCACAAACTTTTGCATTTATAATATTAGTCGGACTTGTTATACCCTGCGGTTACACTCACGTTCAAATACAAATGACGCAAAGGACAATTTCGTTTAAAAAATATATATATACATATATATATTTGTGATGATAAATTCATTCAAGTATTTGAATGGCAATGAATTTCGTCATACATAAAACGATATACTCCAGCGATAATTTGGCATTATTCATTAATTTTATTTCATTATTTTTGACAAAATTTCAGGTATCAGGAACACTCATCAAAAATAAAAAATATATTATCGGTCATATGTTGATCAATCGTAGCCTGTGTTATTCCAGGCGACAAATAATCTATCTGTGTGCCAAACTCACTCAAATTCGTTTAAATTTGCATGAATTAGTAACAAACTTTCATCCTGACAAACTTTTGCATTATCATATAAGTCATATTCAGTCGACGATATTTTCTTCATAAAACCGATCCCGAGTCACATGTCGTCCACTCGTCACACCGAACACATGACATCACTTGAGGTTTTAATCGCATACAAGTTAATCGATACGCTCCCACGAATGACTTGACACACAAGTTGTTCGTACATCCGTTGAAACTGCAAGCGATACTCAACCTTACGTCATAAAGTTAGGGTCTATATTGCGCTGTACTGTTAGTAGTTATTGTCGCAACTTGTGTGTGCCACGTTTAACGACAGTTTTTGTAGATGTAGGATGCCACTTGGTCTTATTAAGCTTCGCGTATACGACACCCTTTGGGAGGACAGCGAATTGTGGATACGCATTAAAATTATTATACTACGTATTGTGTTTATATTTTTATATGTAGACACTAGTATCTGCCTGCGGATTCGATTACGTGATAAATACGCTGATTAAAATATTTTTATGTTATTTCACACTATAATTATGTGCCAAGTTTCATTTTAATTGGTTAGCGCGTGAAGGAAACGCAATCTATAAACATATAAACGTGCCAATTATCCCGGGGGAAACTACAGTGGGAATTATATCTATCCTAAGTTAATTTCCTGGGTGTGGTTTACTTGTGTGCTAAGTTTCATTTTAATCTGTTTATCGATTAACGCGTCACGATACGTGTCAATACATATAGTATTTTATCAACATATGATACTATTTCTATCGTGGAAGTTATATGTTAGTCTATATAACTACCTACTACTCAATTTCTTTGAACTTGTCCTATATTATGCAAATCTTCTGAACTTGACCTGACAATGTCGGTCTGAATTAATTCTAAATTATATTTAAGTATTTAATGACATGTCCTTTTAAATCAGTGAACGTGCGTCAGAAATTTGAATTTAGTATGAGTAAAGTTATATAGATATTGAAATTATATCGATTTAATATTTTTTATTTTACTTTGGTTTTTGGCTGCTGTTACATTTTCGAAATATATATGCGATTCGATTTTTTATAAATGCGAATGATTTTGAGGATGGATGGATTGATGAATGTTTATTTCTCCTTCAAGTAAAAACTACTGAACTGATTTGAATCAAATTCGACACTGGGATAGTCTGGAGTAACACATAGGCTACTCTTTATAAACGTACCTATGCGAAGCCGCGGGCTGACTCTAGTTAAATGTAATATTTAAAAAACTGATATTAAGATTAAAAAGGTCATATATTATTTGTTTTGTATATATTTTAAAATATTTGTAAATTTATAAAATAAATTATATTTTATAATATTAGGTAAATTTGTATTTTTTAATTTTTCACCGGCAAACAGGCAGACATGGTAAAGAAATAGCCAAAATCAAGTAATTTAGGAAGATGTTTTCTAGCAATAGCACTTGCAAAAATTTGCACAATCTCCAAAACACTTCAAACACCTCACAAAACACGAAGCACATCCCTAGCGCAGGAAAATTGATCGATCAAAAGCATTGCTTAATTTGGTATTGTCTAAAATAAGCGAGCCGCATCCATACATCTCTCGTCGCAGTCTATTACACTCCGGAGATTAGTGCTGGTGCTTTTGACAATTGATTTATGTCTGTCACGGCTCGTCACGCCGGCGACTGCGCGCGCGCACCCCCGCCGCCGCCCCCGCCGCACACCGCCGCCTCTCAGAACAAACATCGCTCATAGATTAACTTGTAGACGTGTCATTACAAAAAACACTTCTTTTTTTTTACAATAAATAAGTTAGTGCTTGACTACGATCCCACCTGATGGTACGAGTAAGTGGCGATGTAGTCTTCGATGGTAAGGCGCACTAACTTAGTAGAAACCTATTAACTCTCGACTTAAAGACATTTAAATTGTAATTGAACGGGAACACCGACGCGGGTAACTTTCAGTCCTTACGTACGGGTGACAAGAGACGTGACGAAGCGCGTCTTTCGTACGGAATGTTTACTACGAAGGGATACGCGCCGTGCGTTAGCTCGTTCGATGATGAACTGGGGATGGTGGAAATAAATCCTGCAACTCCTGTGCACACTTTCCAAAGTAAACGAAGTCCGTGCGTGGGTCGTTTGGGGTAACAGATTATTGTTTATTTTCGGGTTTTGTGTGTGTATATATATATTTTTTTTATATTTATCTATACTTTAACATAGGGGTCGAAGACTGTGTTTGGATAGACTACTCTGTCATACCTGTTCTCATTTGTATGCCTCTGTATGCGTATATGTTGTCTATGCACAGATGGCACAGGATATCTTATAATTTTTTTTTATTTGGGTCATCTACTTACGACTAGGGTCCGATCGTGGCCTAGCCTGCTTGGTATGCTAATAAAAAGTAGTACGTGTTATTTTAGGCCAGGGATGAGCAACCCGCGGCCCGCGGGCCGCATGCGGATCTTTGAACATTTTTAAAGAAGTTTTATGCTTAGACGATTGCAAACAGTGTTAAAACGTAAAAAAAAACAACATAAAAAAACATTATGATACAAAAATTGAGCAAATATGTATATAAAAACTTTACACAGTTACTCTAAAACGCTAAGTAGATTTGGTTAAATATAAATAATGCTAATCTATTCTTTTCTATTTCTATTATTATGTATTCAAATTTAAAATTGGCCCTTTAATTCAAAAGATTGCTGACTGCTGTTCTAGGCTATAATCAACTTGTGCCTGTATAAAATTTGTACCAAACTATACATAATTTAATTCAAATACATTCAGAAGCATTAAGAAGTAACAAATATTCATCCAACCATTTATCCATTCATTCATTCATTCATCCTCAAAAACTTTTGTGTTTATAATTAGTAGAATTTGTAGTTATGTGACTTTGAAGTACTCATGACTTTCAAATAATTGATATTTACTTAGTATTTATAACATTTTGATGTAAAAAGGACAAATAAATGCCGATAACGAATATTTAAATGATTTTGCAAATATTCGAATAACACGAACGGACGGCACAAAAAAAATTAACAGGAATGTATTATTCGGACAGGTGTCTAGACTGACGGTTAGGGGACAAGTTTGAAGGTTAAAATTGGCTAGAATCCGTTAATGGGTGAGTTGTTTCCACATAAATGAGGAGATTTTGGTGGAGCGATGAAGACACCATAAAGCCTTGCTAAACAAGGACCACTAAATTTGGGTTTACGTGCCCTTTGAAACTCGGAAACGCTCATAGACGTACCTTTCTGGGGGACTGGGCCAAAAACCCGCTAAAATCGAACATACTTACAATCGTAAAACAAGTACATATTTAATATAGTAATTAACTTTTGTAACCTTGTAAACAGTGTTAAATAATTATAATTTTATTATTAATTGCTATTGTTTTCATTTAAAATTGTATAATATATGTTAATTACTCTATGTATATTTAAGTAAATTCTCATAACAATAATTAAAAAAATTGGGTCCCTGGTCAGAAGCCAACACACACGGACTTCTGAATTTTTCAAACCGCTGAGCTACATAAGCTTCAAGGTAAAACTTAATTACGCAAATAACCTGTCAACTATCAATCAACTGTCACTTCTGTCACGTTAACTGAAGTGACAGGCAATCTGATGATAAATTGTTCAAGCAACTGAAATAGTAAATGTTTGCGGGAGTAAGTTTTGGCGGGAAAAGAATCTTTTTGTCTTAAATCTATTTTAATATTATTGTACACAGCTGTCGTATGAGTGTTTTGACTGGTGGGTTAGCCTGATGGCATCCGGAGGGAGGGAGTCGTGGGCTCGATTCCCACCCAGACTTTTCTGTGATGAGCAGGATTGTTTGTTCTTTGTCTGGGTTTAGTAAAAATAGTATGTTTAACACTATTTGTATGTTTATCGGTTGTCTGATCACCATAGTACGAGCTAAAGATTAGTTTAGGTTCAGATTGTCTTGTGTGAGTTGTTCAGAGATATTTATTGTTTGAATTTTGTTATTGTTAAAAAAAGTTTATTAACAGCATTAAAAAAATAGATCCTTATTTCTTTTGTATTTTTCCACCTGTGTTCCCTCATGACTGTTTACTGTATGTATCGATTTTGATAATTCATTTTCAATTCAAAAGCTTATGCTAGTACTGATTTAAATATAGTACAATTTGAGAGAGATCCGAGTAGTTCAGTTATACCTCATAATGCGTATTTAATTGAGTTGAACAAAACAGGAGGAAGTTCTCAATTCAACTGACAACTTTTTACTGGGTGTACCAATGTTGATGATTATTTTTTATTCGAAAGCTTGTCATGTGGTTGTTTAAATTGAGCGACATCTGACGGGTAGTTTTTGAGTTGTCCCTTATAATGTGCATTTAATTGACGTCGACTACGGTGATGTTATTCTCATTTTATTACTACAAAGTCGTAGTAATTTGAAGTATTTTTTAATGTATTATTATGAACGATATGCTGTGTGTGGGTATTTTAGGTCTTTTTTAACTTGTAATGTTTGTTAATTTGTAAGTTTGTTTGAAGCCTATGTTTTGCCTCAAGTTCTATTCTACCTCTGTACTAAGTTTCATCGAAATTGGTTCGGTAGGCTAGGCGTGAAAAGGTAACAGACGGATAGAGTTCGCATAATATTATATATGTATACTCATACTATATATAATACTATACACTATATATAATATTATATATGTATGCATATATATATTTAGGTTTGGTTGCAAATAAAGGAAATTCTGAACTGTGATTTATATAGATAAATTTGTATGTCTCTTTGTTTTATTGTCTTTCAATAAAACTTTGTTTTGTATATATTAACTTTAAATTTATTATAATATAATGAACTCACACATAAGCAGACGGACACTGGATTTGAAATAATCACCATGCCCTTTGAACACAATACTACCAGAGGAGATTCAACCAGGATGCATTTTGGGTTCAAAAATACAGATATTTTTCAAATGTTTAGAACACTTCTCCCTCCAAAGCATGGAATTGCTCAAGATTTTTTTGCCACTAGCGGTCACCCATCCTCTTACCGACCGCACCCGATGTTGCTTAACTTTTACGATCGCTTCGTTCGATTCGATCGTTCGACGTAAACCGTACTGGGAACGCTTACAAGTACACCTACGATAAGAGCCGACCTACTAACTCTAGAACAAAACGAGGAATGGATCCCATTACACAAATATATTTGACCTCATACGAAAGCACTCAGGACATTGTCACGAAAAATAACGTGACAATTTCATTAACGCGCATCAATGTCACGTCGCACGTCATGTCACTGTCACGTCACCTGTCACGGCGGTTGTCACCCGTCAATTACTTGCTGACGACGGTTTGTTAATTAGTTTGGAACACGAATCATTACGCGATAGCAGAGGTTTTTATATACACATATTTCGTAATAAAATATTTCAGTATATTAGGCATTGCATGTCTTGTCATATTTAATACTAGAGACTGCCCTTGCTTCGCTTCGGAAGAAATATTTACGATAAAAATACAGTGACATAATTGACAGTTAGACATATGGTGTCGCGGACTTATTTGCAGATATTGATGTCCTCTATAAAACTGTAGTACATCACTTTGCTCTATTGTCAATAACTTCCACAGCGTATGTTATATAAGGATATTTTTTTGTATTTTTTTCGTACATTATTGAGATTTTCATATTGACCCCTAATATTTTTTAATTTTTATAGCCTATGTTCATCAGGGATAATGAAGGATTCTAATGTTAAAAAAAAATTTCAAAACAGCCCAGTAGTTCCGAAGCCTCAAACAAACAAACAAATCTTTCCTTCTTATAATATTATTTAGTGACATTGCTTAAGTATTAGATTGACAGGTTCAAAATAAAACCAAAAACATTAAATAAAACGAAGTTACAAAATCATACTTCTGCAATAGGGTGCATGCGGGTGACATGACCAAAATAAATAACATTCACTCTCACCGACCAGAGAACAAATGTTTATCTGTCAGATAAAGTGTGCACTGAACTGGGAGCCTTATTCGCAGTGTCGCTACCGATTAACCTGTAGTCATCAAAATCGATGCCTCATTTATTCGGGTGTTATGCAAAACCTATTTTTGCAACAGCATTTAACGCGTTTGCTTAATTTTAACAAGATCTTACGTTTCTTTATCTGTCAATCACTCCACTTGACATATTTTGACATATGAAGTGTCACTTAATCTGGCGGGATTGTGTTAGCGACATAGGCTATACATAAACATTTTCAAAATGGCGCCCGGAAATGTATAAAAGAAGGTTAGGTGTTTTTTTCTTACCTAAGTAAATTTAATATTAAATAAAAGACCGGGGAAAGACCATTTCGAAAACAAATTTATAATGTTTACATTATTGTTTTAAAACAAATTGCTAAAGAGCGTATCAATTATTTACTGGTTGGTTTCCGCGGTCGGGTTTCTTTGGTTTTTTTTTAATTGTTACTTATTTATCTTTTTTCTCCATTTCAGCATGATTTAACAAAAACTCATACTTTTTAATATAATAAGTTATTTTATTTCTTGGTTTCTTTAATAGTAATAAATATTTTAAGAACTGAATATGCATTGTTACCAAGGAGATTTCTATTCTTTTGACCTATTATTTTTATTTTAAAGATCTTTATAATTGGAGTTCATGTTTTTCTTTTGTATTTGCTCAGACGTGATATGTTAATTTAATTTGTAAAATTATATTTATTTGTGTTTTCGACTTTGTTTTATTTTAGTTACTGTTCCTTGCTCAAAAATATTTTGAGTCTGTGAAGACAAATTTTGTATTAAAGGGACCTTTTTATGCTATAGAGGCATTCAAAGTTCGGCGTATTGAGTATAAATCCTTGGGTGTTTAACCGAGTTTTTGTTTTTAGATATTTTTTATAGCATTATTCATAATAATGTTATGTATGGCCGTTTGGTCTAGTGATTAGTGACCTGACTACTCCACCCAGTTTAAACTTTTCTGTGCTGAGCAGGAATGTTTGTTCTGTGTGTTTGGGTCTAAAAATATCTATATATATTAGTATATATTTAAAAATATATGTATGTTTACCAGTTGTCTGATCACCTTAGCACAAGCTACCGCTTAGTTTGGGTTCAGATACCCGTATGCGAGTTGTCCAAATATTAAAATAATAATAAAAAAATGCGATAGTAACTTTATATATTTATTTCACTGTCTGTTTGTCTGTCAATTATCTACACTTAAACCGCTGAATAGATTTTAATGAAAATTGGTACAGCGATACAACAAAACTTGAGTAAAAACATAGGGTGCTTTTTATTGCGAAAAAACGTGAAGGGTTGGCATGGGGGATGATGGTTTGTACACCATCGTAGAATATGGAACCATAAAACATTATACGAACTTGATAGATATTTGTACTAGCATTTTAGGCCAGTGGTTTATGAACCTCACTTCTGGGCCGGTCGTGGGTTCGGTCCCCAATAATGATGACCAGGATGACCTGATCTGTGATGAGCAGGAATGTTTGTTCTGTGTATAGGTGTAATAAAAATATCTATATGAGTAGGTATGTACTTAAAAATATATATGTATGTTTATCAGTTATCTGATCACCACAGTACAAGCTGACGCTAAGTTTGGGATCAAATGGAGTGAGTTATTATGGCTTATTGATTAAAAAATATATTTTTGACCAATATGGAGATATGACAGGGTGTGAAAACTGTTCAATGCGGGGGTAGTTGCGGAAAAGTTCTCTATATTTTTTCCTATCACCTCACTCACAATTTCATTAGGAGCCGTCACGACATACACCCGTCACGTGTCACGCGTCACTCACCTGCCAGGGGATTGTTAATTAGAATAGAACTTGACGAATTGTGTTTGGAATTGGCGGGACTAGTGAATAGATATTTTAAGCTGATCAACATTAGGTAATGTTTTTGTTTGTTTGTATGTATGGATGAACTCAGAAACCACTGGACCATGTATACTATATGTTGACTGGAACTATATGTTAAACAGAGTAATAATAATACAATACAGGATATTTTTTAAAACCATAAATTGTACGTATACAAGAGCGTAATCTGCAATAACACAGTTGTTACACATAATGCGGACAAAGCCGCGGTCGGAAACTAGTAATGATAACACACTCATTCCTAGCGCTAGCGACTGTATCGTAGGTGGCATGTACAACTCAAACAACATCCTTCACCGGAGAACAAACATGTATCTGCCACATATATGCCTGGCCCACCCCGGACACGTACTCCGCACTTATCGCTTCGCACGTTAATCAGCTAGGGGACGGGTCTATTCTAGGACGTAATAAAGAAATATCTTATCAACTAACACAATATTTTAAATGTAAAAGGGCACTCACAATCTAGATATATATTGTTATACCGATATAATAGAAAATAACACAAATTAAATCCAAAAATCCGAAAACCAAATTCACCATCGAGCAAGTCACGGCTGTATCATTAAAAGGAAAGGAAAAAAAATGGCGGCGACAAAAAAGATGGCGTCCTTTCACAAATTTGCGCGCACTGACATTTGTCAATCACTCGGTCCCATTGTCAGTTTGTCAATGACAATTAATGGCTTTCCATAGAGTTTTATGGGTTTTATTGGCACGATTGTTCGAGTATGATTAATGCAATCACTAATGCAAATAGTGCTGGCGAGAGCACGGAGGACCTTTATATTTCTGTAGTTTTCTATAAAATTGATTTATTGCAGTAGTTTCGGAGATTTAGATAATGACTGTGGGCGGCGACGGCTGTTCCCTATCTGATTGTGTTCTCTGGAGAACGATTTGACGTGGTTATGTCGGTGTGTGCGAATTTTTCAATCAATTGCTATTGATGTCAATATGATTGTAAAATTAAAATTTATATTAAATTTTTTGATTTCATTTATTGATATTATTTTATTTCTTGATTTAATATTATATTATTGTTGGATTTAAATTGATTTTATATTATTTTACTTTTATTCGCACGGCATTAAGACTACATAATGTGCTAGACCCGCAGCTAGGGCGAACTTTTTTTGCCAAAACATTAGACCAAGCGACCTAACGAAATTGATCTAACCTAACGAAGCGACCAATACTTTAGATTTGGCCACTTACAACTTCACCATTCACACTGGAACATCGTGGTGGAGTATGATTTAGGCTTTCCAAGTTATATGAATAGACCAGTGGACAATAGTGGGTCATTCGTCGGTTGGTCTTAACATCAGTTAGATTTTGTCTCTATTGTTTTGGGGTCCCTATTGATAAAAAGTAGCCTATGTTCCAAACTATGATCTATTTTTGTGGCGAATTTCATTCAGATCGGTTCAGTAGTTTTTGCGTGAAAGTAGTCTGAAAGAAATAATCTATTTCTATTCCGAATTTAGTACAGATTGTTTAATCGTTTTGGAAGTAAATAATAATAATAAATATCTTTCGACAACTCACACACGGCCATCTCAGTCCAAACTAAGCATTAGCTCGTACTATGGTGATCGGACAACTCATTAACATACATATATATTTTAAATACATATATAGATATTTCATACACCCATACACACAGATCAAACATTCCTGCTCATCACAAAAAAAAATTACCTAGGTGGGAATCGAAACCGCGATCTTCGGTGTAGCAGTTACGTTCACTAACCACTAGACCAACCGGCCTGTCAAAGTAACAGATATTTTTTTTACCTTAGATAAGATAACGTTTGACTACGATCGCACCTCATGGTAAGTGGCGATAAAGTCTTGGATGGTAGATATCCATCCAAATAATTTCATTAATCAGTCTATCCATTCATCCATCCAACCATTTTCGAAAAATTTCGCATAATTTTCAAAATCAGTAAAATTTATTGAGACCTATTTTAAATTTCCATTAATTGAACATCAATAAACACCTTCACCCGCATGCCATCTGATCACCACAACCGTTCGTCCGTCCGTCAGCTGCGCATTATATCTCGATCAATCCCGTTCGACGTTGGTCACAAAAAGTGACGTCCCGTGCCGTGGTCCCGTGACGCAGCGGGTCATAGATCAGACGTGACAACGTGTCATTGTCCCGATATAAATAATTCGTGTCGATTGTCTCGGATTATTCATGCGAGATTCGATATACAATTAGTATTCTGTATAACTTATTTTTTTTCATAAGATTTTATATTAATTTATTTGTCATTCATGTAATTTTGCAGGTTGGTCTAGTGCAGGAGTCGGCAACCCGTGTGATGTGGCCCGCAGACAACTGCTGCGCGGCGCTGAAGTAGATAGTAAGAAATCAGAAATGACAATATAAAAAAATAACCCTTACATACAAAAAAATCGAACTCAGGGCTTCTATCTTTGCAAAGAAGCCTACAGAGCCGACCAATGCTGAATGTTTACTACAAAATTTTAAATTTCGTCTTATTTGTCGTTTACGTGACAAAAATGACGTAAGAGCATCCCCTGACGGGACGCGGGCGTTCGTGTCCCGTAGATCACCGTGACACCGTGACAGCGTGTCACTCTGGTCGAAATAAATAATAGCCTTTTGCCAAATTTATCGTTCGTCCGGTGAAAAATAATGACATATTTAACGTAAATGAGTACGACAATGGATGTATTGTATTGTATCAATGAATGTATTAGGGTTTCGAAAGCTTTTTGAATATGTTTATTTTGCGAAATATTATTATGAAAATAAAATATATGAAACCACCCTTTAAAAGAGATACCCTTATGGCATATTTTAAAGAAAATTACTAAATGTAAAAATCTCATTAAAAAAAATCAACTATTTCCACATAAAAAACACATCAAGTCATCGCTCTGTTTTGAAGTGTACGACGGACAAATATAGAGAAAAAAAAAAGAAAAAAAATCACCAATTCAAAAAAAAATATATCACTCCCACCACAACTATCTTCACATATATAAACACATAAAACTGATCAAACACACTTTCACATTTATAATATCAATACTTGTATTATGATTGAGTACTTGAGTTTGTGTTTGAAATGAGATTTTATTACATGAACCGAAATAGACCGACGTTACGTGCCCTCCGATGCACGGAAGTGCTCAAGAACTGTCAGTAGCGATCATCTTACCAACTGCGCTCACATGCTTAACTTGATCAATCAGGATCATCAAGCACTGCTGAACCACGAGGGTTCGAAGACCGCATTACTCGCAATTATCGTCACTCTTGCATAAACCACTCCCCGACATAAAATAAATCCTGGATTGATTGATTTTATTTCATTCCGGACACGTCAAGCTGCTGAATGAATCAGCTATAAAAATGTTATGACATACTTTTAATATCTTTTACAGCTTTCCTCATTAACAATAGTTTTTTAATCTATAAATGTCAAAAAGGTTTTGTACACCTGGTTATTTATTGGCGTTTATTAGGAATGAAATCCATGTCGGTTTCCTTAACATCTTTTAAGTGTCATTAGTTGAAATAATTGCTTCACAATAGGGTCGCAGTATGATCACATAATTCTACTAATATTATTAACGCGTAAGTTTGTCTTTTACATAAAAACGACTGAACCGATCTGGATGAAATTTGGCATAGAGATAGATTACAATGTAACACATAGGCTACTTGTTAATATGCCTACCACGCGGACGAAGACGCGGGCGGAAACTAGTTTACTTCCGGCTGAATATTCCATTTTTGGCTGAAATATTTTTTAAATTTTTATTTCTTGAAAAACAAAAAATGTTATCGTATTTGTAAATAGCGAACTAATCTTGTTATTATCAATTCTAACGATTGTAAATTTAAAATTGTAAAAGTAAACCAATCATAAATGTCAATCAAACGTCAATCACACGTCAATCATGTCACGTAAAGTGTTAAATTATCGAAATGTCAAATCACAATTCCGCTTGGACAAGGTCAATCATGTGTTTACAATAATTGAAGTACATTATATAATGTATCGTTTAGAGACTTGTGTTAAAGTCCCGATAGCTCAGTTGGTAGCCCTGCAGCAAAGTACGTGGTCTCTGGTTCAATTCGTGGCAGGTGTGACAGATAAATATTTGTTTTTGATACTAAATTTATACTAATTAGTGTTATTTATACTATACATATAGTGCGGGTATGAATGTGTTATTTTCTTGTGAGCTATTTCATGACTGGTTCCGCAACATGTGTACCTATAATATATCTTTGTAAAAACCATTGTAAAAGGTGTATGAAAGACAGAAGAAAATGTGATAAATTTTTATGTAACTGCATACATCTCTTTCTTACATACTTATGCACAGTAATAATATACGTATAATAAATCTGTTTGGACAACTCACACACGGCCATCTGACCCCAAACTAAGGTTTAGCTTGTACTATGGTGATCAGACAATTGATAAACATACATATATACTCTTAAATACATATTTTACACCGAAACCCACAGAACAAACATTCCTGCTCATCACAGAAATGTTTGACCTGGGTGGGAATCGAACCCACGGCGTTCGGTATAGCAGTCAGGTTCACTAACCACTAGACAAACCAGCCTATCACGGTGACGTCACTAAATGTAATTATCAAAACTCATAACAATGTTTAGATTATACTGCTCAAAAACTTTAATAGTAATTCAACCAAAGTCCAGCTTCAGTCAAAAGAAATCGCCAAGATGGAACATGTTCCTGGAATCTCAAATTCGATTTGGCCCCCACACGCCAAGTTCTTATTCGGAGCGCCCTAATGTACAATATTTGGCCTATTACTACCCTAGTCCATTGATTTATGGGTTATGAATCAACCCCCTACCCCCGCCATTACGGCTTGATGTATCGCCCTGATAATGAATCCAGCAGTATTTTTGGCGTATGATGGAAATATGAAGGGTGGTGGTTAAATAACGGGCGTTGTGTTTTGTGGGATGGGGATTTGAGCCTCCTGGAGAATATTGGCGAGATAATTAACACTGTTATGCTAAAGGTTTTTAATATATACCTAACTAAATACATCGAATGAACCAATTAAATTGTAATTTGTAAAAAAATGCAATACAGCAGCTTAATTTTTTTTTCTAATATTTATATTTTTTTTGTGAAAAAAAGTTGGTAGCATAATTGCATTTTTGATCTATATGTATATTATTTCTTTATAGGATATTTAATGAAAATAACTGACCGACACTCCAAATGTTGTTATGCTAAAATTATATATGATCAAACGAACTTCAGAAGTTCGATGTAAATTATGTGAACAGCTTCATTCGAAGCGACTATCGGG
>DWJZ01001172.1:0-24976 GCA_018249125.1 Asbolis capucinus | reverse complement strand
ATGACAGTGTCTTTAAAATATTAAAAGATGAAAACAATTGTGTGATTTTAATTATTTATGATACAATTTTAAAGCATTCTTTTTTAAAGTTTTTGAGGACTCACCATGTATAACAACTCTTATAGCGGCTCGTACGGGGTCACCAATGCCATTATCCACGATGCATTCGTACACCCCACCCAACGAGCGGTGTTCAGCTCTGAAGCGAATTCTGGACCTGTGCTCAACTAGTTTCATATGCTCGCCCTAAAATTAGTATAAAGTTATATCATTAGAAAGTAGAAAAGTATAGGAACAATTGAGGAAGTACCTTAATATAGTTTAAAAATTGTAACAGCGTGCAACATTAATATAGGAACAGATTAAGCAGAACAGGGACTCTAACGGTGATTAACAAGAAAGGTTTTCTAATTATTTGTTCAAGTAAATATTTCTGGTATTGTAACTATGGCTAGAAAATACCCTCGCATGGACTAAAGGATGGCTAACATATGTAAGTCATTAAAAAACTTTGCTTATTAAAACAAGATTCTCACGTTTTTTCTCCAATCGACAACTGGATCTGGAGTGCCAGTGGTCTCACATCCAATATCAACGAATTCTCCTTTTTTCACTTCCAGGAAACCGTCGTCAGGAATTGTTCTTACCGTGGGGGAAACTGGAGTGAAAAAAATGGGAGAAATGAATGTGCGAGAAAGCTCATGTATTAATTTTATTGCATTTCATCCTACCGGGTACAGAAAATTATATACAAAAGCATATCAAATACAAAATCTACAACAGGACTTTGTCGAAGTTAGGTGCGTCGTATATTTGTGTCATATATTGTTTGACACTTCGAAGTTGAAAGAATGACAAACCATTCCAATTTAATTTAATTACTACTTACACTGCACTTGTATTGAATGGGTTTGGCGTATAGGACCCCACGGCTCAGGACGTACTACCTGGAAAATAATAACAAAATCTTACTATGCTAAATATGCGTCATCTATACTCGAATTATTTGATCTGGATTTTTGTTTTGTTAATAATACGATTTTATTTTGACTGAACGGGGAATTATACTGACTTTCCGGTACAAACAATCACTTCAGTGTTACGTAACATTTAGTTACAGAAAAACGTAACGGCGTGTTACATGGGATTAAAAAGGTCGAAAAATCTTCAAGTATTACGTAATGTAAAATTAATGGAAGTTTAATTTATAGATATAAAGTTTTTATAAGAATCAAAGGCATTTTACACTGCAATTAAAAGGCATTTACACATAAAACATACTACTGAGCAACTTGCTTATCTTTGGCTAAATGCCTTTTCCTTTCTCATCGGTTAACAATAAGGGCTATGAAAGTCCCCGCAGCTATTACTGCCGATAATGCTCATTAAATACCCTTAACAGAATGACGCGCACTAAGTGCCGGCTTCCTCTAGACTTTCTTTGCATAAGATACGCATTTTACGCACTTTCCTGTTGTCGTAAATAAACTCACTCATTTCTCTGCTTACGTGTTACGGCTTGACAACAGAAGAGATATCAGTTATATTCGAAACTCCAAATAAGAAGCAAATTATAAGTCACCAGCGTCCGTGAAAAAGCTTCTGCTAAGGTAATGAATGAGTTTTACGCTATTTGCTATATTTGGGGGTCATTTGATATCAATATTCCTTAGTGCTTTTGTTTTAAAGTATATTTTATTTTGACACATATGTAAAAAAAATGTTAAAATCACATAAAAGTTTGGCGCAATGCAAAACACTTGTAATTTCAATTTTATTAAAAGAAATTGAAACAACAGAGAAGAGTTGAGAAACAAGACTTACAAAGTCAATTCAAGCAATGTGAGCAATTCCAAATATCCTTTCTCATATGAGGAAAGGTATATTCTATTAAGAAATCCTATAAGATGACAATTGGGAGTTTGGAGACAAGCTTTTTGAAAGCCGATTCTGTAAAAGAAAGATTACATGGCGAAGATAAAAAAAAGGAAAAATTGATGATCACAGCATTCCTTTTTATGTTATAACTTCGATTTGCCTGAACATAAAAAATATGAGCGTATACGTCAAGGGGGAGGACAAAGATAATGAGAGAGGATATAATTTCAGACGAGGGACGGTGAGATATTAAAGATAAGATTATCTAGAAGGATGAATCTTTAATAGTTATAATGAAAATACTAGAGATGAAACAGAAAGCAGAGGAAAATAATAATTACATTAGTAATTGTTAATAATTAATCAATTTTATACAATATGTTACGGAACAATATAATTGTGCAGACTTATTACATGGTTCCATTTTTAAACCTATCAAATGATTACAATTGTGTTACAGAAGAGTTGTACAAATTGTTTAATTACATAATAGTTCGCATCTCAGTAAGCTTAAATGATCCTAAGGAAATAGTGTTGTTCTTAACGCTACTGAATGGCGATTGGATATCGATGTTTTGTAAAGTGGGTTGCGGTTTCGTGGCTATGGACCTAGATGAAGTATACCTCCTATCAATTAAAGATGATCACCTTTTTCTCATATATACATTCCCATCCAAAATGTGACTTCGTGTGGCAATTACATTATGCATCACCAACTCTTTCATTTTTATTAATGTAGAGTAAAAATAAATAAAAATTATATAGGTACATGTAGGTATTGACATGAAGGTTAACTTTGTTGAAAAATTAAATTTACTTCCGATAATATTTACGTATACAAAAGTAAGTATACTCAAGTAAGGTATAGCTCAGATGAATGTAAAAATTAAGTCATATTCACTTTGTCTTGGTTGTTATAGTAATAACCAGTAAATTATCGATATTTCAGTTCTCCTCTCTATCAACAAATTGTCCGTTAGTTAAGATCGAAGGGCGGCGACTCAAAACTTCAATTAATCGCTATTTGCGCGCGCCGCCCGCGCCGGGCTCATAGCGCTTACGCCGCCTGATGAGAGCTTTTCGCAATTGGCTTTAGGGTTGCCAGATCATACGGACCTTACTTCCTTACTCAAATTCAAATCCTGTGGGAGACATCGCTAATTTTCAAACGTTATGCACGTATCAAAAGTAATGTACAAAATATCCTGTAAAAAGTATTTAGAATTAAAAATACCTGTAAATTAAGTATTTCAAAAACGAAATACTTAGTGGAAAGGTATTTGAGATACTAGATACAAAAAAGTTGTTGTATAAATACTTTTTGAAAATACAAATACTTTTGTAAGAAAACAACATTGGAATTTAAGTTTTATATCTAGTGTCTTTCATATCTAGAAAATAAGAATACAAGAATAATTATTTTTATTTTAAGCAAAAATCAGCTTTTCAGATATTCGTCAAACAATCATTTTCCTTCGGTGCGGCCTGATGATCATCCCTTCAAAAGATTTGCAATCTCGAACAACCACAACACAAAACAAAAAATAACTTTAACAGCCGATGAAAAGAACCACCTTCGCCATCTATAATTTTTTTCCAACAACGGCACGATCACTTCTACGCATTTACCTCTTTTATAAATCATATATTTATTAAATACTGAGATACTAAACAAAAGTATTAGAAGATATAAAGTAGTATATATGCACATATATAAGATACAATTATAAGATATAAAATCCTTCCTCAAAAAAGTATTTTTGATACAAAATTAAAATTTGTATTTTATATCTTGTACCTGTACTTCAAATACTTGTATCTTAGATAAGTCACATCACTGAACATCATAAGGAAACCTGCACTTCATAAAGTTTTTAAAGGTATGTACCATTCCATACTTGGCCAGTATAGCAAGTAATGATCAACTTCTGAGACGAATATAACTTTGAAAATGAGTGGTGCCGGAATAACCACTAGGCTATCATTAATGTCTGCTAATATACCTACTACTCACTATACAGACTTACCTCGCAAGTATAGTCACCGGTATCTTCAGAAGCCAGGTCATCTATCTGAAGGCTGTAGTTGGCGTGCATCCTGGTTCGTGGTGGTAGGAGATGGTGGGCATCGTGACTGTCTCCGAGCAGACCGTTGTTCTTGTACCAGCGGACTCGTAATTTGCTTTCTGGAAATAAAAAAATGTTTATCGACAAAGTTAACAGAGACAAAGCCAGTAGCACAAGTAACACTAAAGCCCGTGACACAAACATTGGATGGGGCCTCTTAATCAAAGATGGGGCCCCAAGAAAAACCGTCACTTGCAATTTAAATATCATCATGTCTTCATTTCTCAACAGTAACATAGTGTCCATTTTTGTTCAATATCTTATTTTCAAAAACATTATAAATCTGAAGTTTATAATAAAATATTACTCGATCGTTAACTAGATATAATTTGTTTATGACTTTAATTGGTTTGAGTAGTTATAAAAAAGATATACTTAATTGAGGAGAGACCCGTGCCGAATTTTAAAAATGTATGCCACTTCGAGCCGGGGCCCTATCAGACTAGGGGCCCGTGGCATTTTGTCAGTCATGCCACCCTATAGTTACGTCACTGGGCATAGCTAACTCTTTCAATGATACGCACTAGAGCAACGCGGCGGAATAGACTGTAGACCTTCTCAGTCATAAGGAGAGACCCGTGCTCGATGGTGCCCACTGTTAATTTGAACATTATTGAAGGATAGTATTTTGAATTTTATTCTATGTCTTTCATACGTATGTTATTAAAACTGAAGATTAATTTATAAATGTTAAAATTAATAACCCCAAAAATATATTTCAAACCAATATTTTATTTATTGGGAAGCAAATGTTTAGTTCTGATCAGTCCCGTACATAAAGTAAATACATTACGGGAAGCACAGGTGACAGTGACTCTTTGTCAGTGAAAAATTAGCAAAAGGATGTACACACAATATGGACACACGACAATTCAACATCACAACCTCATTATTTGCAATTGTTCGCCCAGCGTGACCAACTAACGCCACAATGGACAGAAACAAATCGTATAGTACCAGAGTAGGGTAAAATATTGATATGAATGGCAAAGATTTTATCTGACTTTTGTGGAAATAAAAGAACGTAAGCGATGTCGCCGTTGTTATGGAAAAATCACAGAACAAATAATGTCGTATTAAATTAAAATTGCAAATAACCATTCAGTAATATAACTAACATGCTTGTAAAAGTTAGTTAGGCACATGTTGCAGCTACATATGCTATGAACTCATTAGAAAGGGGTTTCTAGCTTAAATTAAGTTAAGATCTACTATGTTAAAGTCTACTACGACGGATATTTGTTACTCCTTCACATAGAAACTACTGAACGGATCCGAATGTAATTTGTCACAATAGCCGCGAGCGGAGACTTGTTTCACAAACGAAGAAGCATTTACTATTTAGTTGATACTAGTTCCTATCCGCCACTACGCTCGCGTGATGTGTTGATAAAAGTAGCCTGTGTTATTCTATAATAAAATCTGTCTCCGTGCCCAATTACATTGGGCATACCAGGCCTCTAGTGACGAAATACAATTTTATTTCTTCTTAGACCCAGTAATTTTTATACTAACAATAACAGGACGACGGCGTTTACTTTGATCGTTCTGATCCGATATCGACAAGGGTCACCTACACCCTACTGAGTGGTGACAAAGATCTCACTTCTTCCTGTTTGTGTCGTGACCTAGAATAACTTAACGAAGAATAATATCTTCAATATAAGTCCCATAGCTCGTAGAGACGCGATCAATCATACCTTATATAGTATAATATTATGAGATTGCCAACTTGGAGCTTATAGAGTGATAGAGAGCGATATATAGAGTGAGAGAGTAGAGATAAAGGGTTTTTGGTATCAAAGTTAAAGTTAGATGTTAATTACTTCAGTTACTATTTAGAGCAGAATCAGTATCCTAATTTGCATGTTGTCGATACATATAATGCACCGATAAATAATTTAATTCATATTAAATATATATATTTTATTATTATTAGTTAAGGACTCATTACAAATAAATTAATTAAGGGTAGGTCTTTAGTGAGGAAAGACCCGTGCTCAGTAATGAGAAATGAATGGGTTAAAATGAAACGAATCTATAGAAGCCATAAATACTGAATAGTAGGTGACTACTCAAGCATAAGGTGCGGATAGCATGGACAGCACAAATAACACCAGAGAACAAACATGCATCTGTTGTATAAATGCCAGCCCGAGAATCAAATCCGCAGGTCTATTACATACCACGCAAACGGAAAGCGAATCAAAAACTTTGCGATAAATGCTCGTATATCGCAAATTCGTATTACGTACTCGTATAACCTATAACCTGCCCCCGACTTCGTCCGCGTGGAATTTAACACAAAAGTTATTGTTTAGTTCACAGTGTTTACCTGTTATAATTCTAAAATAAGCCTTAGTTACTCCTTATTACATCAGCTATCTGGCGGTTAAAGTACCGCCAAAATCGGTTCAGCCGTTCCAGAGATTAGCCGCAACAACAAACAGATAAAAATTATAAAAAATGTTGTTTGGAAAATGTGCCTGTATGCATTTAGTACAAAGCGGTTATTTTAATATTACAGACAGTTCAATTTTATTTATTTATACAGATCAGCCGTATCCGTGATAATACACTGATATTGGTGCTAATTGCGTCGGAAAAAGTGCTTAATATCAATCGTGGAGTGTTAAATAAGTGATCACGTATATAATACGATATTTTGACACGGCCTTAGTCTGTTCTACTATTGCTGATCGTTTGCTGTCTGCTCGCCGTTCGCGAAGCATTGTTCACGCGTGGTCACTACCTAGGGTCGTTCTTGTCACAATAGAGTTATTATCACAATTCTCGAGGGTCGAAGTTCACCGGGAACATTGAAAGGCATGTTAAGTTTCGTCAACGGGACCCTGGCGTTAAATTGATCCACAAAGAAGCAATATAGACTCTTCCTGTAGTCGCGAACCGTCACTTAACGTCACAGCGACATATCAAATCGTTATGGATGCTTCTAGCAACTTTTTGATATGTGTATTATCGTGCATGAAGAACAATTGTATAAGTGTTGTTGGGTAACGTTTTACCCTGCTGGTCTGCATTTATTGCCCAATACTGAGCACGGGTACAGACCCGTGATATAAGAAAAGTTATACGACCATGGAGGCGTAGAGTATCTTTCACGCTGTAAAAAATAAAGTGGGAACAAGAAACGTGTCTCAGCGACATACGTAGAAATTACTAGAATATATAATAACCAGAATTAATTTAAATAATAGTATATCCTAAAAATTTCAAATATTATAAATAGTGGGTATCTTGTTAAGCTTTATAAAGACGTTCTATAATATTTTATGGGTCAAAACCATTCTAAGTTGTATAAACATAATAAGTTAATAAGCATTAATAACATAAATACAGAGCAACACTGTAATCTCGTATTATATCGAGCCACAGAAATATGGCGGTCATCAATTTTTTAAATTAATGTATTAAAATTAGGCTGGCTACAGTCATGATTGGTTTACCAATAAAAGCGGAAGCGGTGATTTTACAGTTGGCAACATTTTGAAACATTTACAGACGGTAGAGTCTACTTGTTTTAAAGTGATTTTTAGAGTTGGCAACACTTTTAAATATTTACAGACGGTTGGGTCTACTTGTTTTAAGTGAGTACTCCTATTGTAAAAATCCAACAGGATAAATATTCGACCTTGTTTTGTCTTGATGATCTATAAAATTAATTTCATAGTACTCATTTTAGGAATCAAATTTTGATTAAGACTCTTAAATAAAAGTAATTTGCGTAACTTGTACCTTTCTTGAATATAAGCCCGTTAATATATGCCCATATACTTAGTTAAATCAATTAATTGAAAAATTAAGCAAGTAACAAGTACTTAATAAGGAAGTAGTATTTGTGTCGTATATTTAGGTAAAGCATAGGTATGCTTAGATAGGTATCTATCAAGATTTTAAAACTTTTCTACGGAATCTCTACTATGTAAAATATGTATTTTTTAGGCAACCGTAGATAAATTACCCAGCTTCCAGGGTACACAGGAATACAACGCACTTGCTCTCTGTTTCCCCTCCTTCTGATAGGTAAGTATATCAGGTAGAATGCAGCATGCATTCCCAAAAGGATGCAGGATTTGGGAGCTACAGGTATTGCATACCAATATATGGATTTAATTATTACCTAATTATAGTATTTACCATTTAATAATATTTGAATCATATATACAATTATTATACACTCAAATAAAATTTTACTTGTTTATACATTTGGCGTTTAATATCTACTAAGATCCGCCCGCGACTTCGTCCATTATGTTAATTAAAAGTAGCCTATTTGTTATTCCAGCCTACGGTCTATGTCTACATCCAATTTCATTTAAATCCATTCCGTAGTTTTTGCGTGAAGAAGTAACAAACATCCATTCATAATAGAAGCGTTATTGCTTTCTTCTACTTACTTCAAAACACTGCTCTAAATTTGCATTACTAAATTATATTTTTTGTGGGTAGCAACCAATTCAGTCGTAACACACGTTAAAAATACTTTTATGTTAAAGTTTACCAAATCTAAAAAAACACCTCGTTTGTGAGTACCCTTATTATAATATTTGGAACTGTAAAACATTCATCTATAATGGTATTACGTATTCTAATTTTATTGGTTCCCATTAATAATTTTGATTTTAAATTTATTGTTATGAGGGCAAAAGTAGCTTGTGCTGACATGATGCCCGGACTGTCCACAGTCTATTAAACCTGGAGCATGGGAATAAAATCCTTCTAATTTTATAAATGTGAAAGTTGTGAAGATAACTGGATGTCAATCCTTCACGCACTAACCGTTAAACGGATTAAGATAACATTTTGGACACAGATAGACCACATCCAGTTTATTTAATTTGAATACATAAATAAAAGTTAGAAAGTTTAAAACATACCAGAATCTTCCACGTAACAAGGGAGCACCACTGTGTCATTTTCATAAGTTTTAACCGTCACAGGAATACTTTTAAATACTTTTTCTAACCTTACAGTTTCAATTAATAATAGAATAACAATGAATTTGAATGTAAGATTCATTTTTATAATTTTCCCTCGATTCTAAAATTAAAATTTGTATCCCTTATCTGTGCACTTGTCCTAATATTATTGTCCGTGTATTTTTAGGACAGACAGTGAATATTAGAATAATCAAAGTTATATTTTATAGATTATTTTACGATTTCACACAACTTATTTTGTCCATATTATAATTGGAAATTAAGGAAGACTTAATGCAGTATTCTTAAATATTCTGTATAACAAAAAATAATGTAAATATTATAAATTAATAAATAAATACATGACAGCAAACGCGTATCAACGGAATGGAACACGAAATATTTTAAATTTTTACGTCATCAGAATGCGCGCGCGCATCATAGCGTCCCTACCAACTGTATGCTCGTCTGCGCATGTCGGGCCAATGAATAGAATGGGATGATTGTGGTACACTAGGAAAATAATACATTATATTTATATGAATTAAAACTATAACATGCCGACGAAGACGGAAATCAGTAAAAACGTAAATCAAAAGTTATGCCTTTATTGATTTCTGCATGAGGGCGTAACTCCTATGAGTTACTCTAAAAAGTTACGGCTTAACTGTTATTCGTGTTGAGTCACTTTATTTAGTACTTAAAATAAGGTAAAAATTAATAAATAAATTGAAATATTCCTTACAATTTTTTATTGTCAGTATCGTAAATTGTTTTTAAATCGAGATCTATTGAACATTTGTTAATCCCGTGGTACTAATATCACAAATCTGTAACTGATCGCTGTCCTTAGGTACTTGGTAAGATATTTGAGAGAAACTATAATTTCTGAGCAAACAATCGACATCAGCGCAATGTTTTTTTTTTCTGTTCGACTATTGCGTTTTTCGTTTGTGAACGTTATTGTACACAAAAATTTATTCGATTCACACAGAAAAAAATTGTCATTTTCAAAAATCCCGTTTTCAATAACGATACATTCCTATATCTTAAGACAAACAAAAAAATATTACCCTCAGTGTACCACAATCCTTAACGTATCCCGTCAATTAATTGATTCACCTTTATAAAGGAGTCGGCATTTAAACTAAGATTAGTCATTTTATACGTTTCAGCTTCAAGTGTCAGATGTCCACTTTACGTGCGGCTGGTGGGAATACTAGAAGGTTTGTCCTAAATTTGTCATTTCCTCAATGCTCTTACTACATCTAGGAAGAGATGTTTAACCAATGAGGTTTCTTAAAACGTTCTTGAAGTTTCTGGAATAAGCTGGAGTGTAAAATTGTCTAGGTGATTGTTTAAGTATTATGTACTGCAATTTTCGAATACCTATTTTAGTCCATTCTTCCCGCTTTGTAACGCTGGAGGAATCGATGAAAGAAAACGCTAAAGTGACCATTTTTTTTTACCTATAAGTCACAATTACGTTATGCATAAAATTCCCCCTCTTAGCCTAAATAAGCGAACTTTTATGTAAAATAAAAAATAACCCATAACGCCTAATAATGATACTCTCGCCCCTATGACATTTTATAAAATACCCCCGTCCCACGAAAATCGTTATAACATTTTTTTATATGATAAGCAGGCAAACGAGCAGAAAGGTCACCTGATGATAAGTGGTCACCGACGCCCATGGACATTAATAACATCAGGGGTGTTACTAATGCGTTAGGTACCAGGAAAGAAGTAGACCCGCATACGCGAAGAAGAAACAAACAAGGAAAGGTAAATTGCCAATGTACCTGGGATCGACAGCAATTGACTCCAGATACACCAACTTTAGGGTGGGTGACAGAAGAAGAACGGGAAGGAGGATGACTGAAGGACGTAGAGAAAAATATGAGAACTGGCTCTCAAACCCCCAGACGGAACACGACGAATCTTTTGGCGGCTGATTCGAGCAACAAAATGGTAGCCAGCCAGACAAACTTCGCAAAAAGATAGTAATCCTTTCGCGAAGCCCTACCACCGAGCAACTGTCTTCTGTACGCCTTTTGCTACACCCTGGTAGGTCAGCATGTGATTGGGGTTTTTATTCTAAGCCGTCCCAATACGGCTATTGCTTGCTTTTGTGAGTAGGTTTCCGTTTACATTGTAAAAGTATAAAGTTACGTGTAGTTTTATAAGTCTGGGTAACTTTCATCATTATAAACTGATTTTTTCAGATTTTTTCATTTTTATTTTTAACTACTTATCGTGACCATGAAGCCGTTAATATCGGAAATTGTAGGGACTTAATTTTATCTATATATTATTAGGGTTGCCACCATAATCGTCCAATAAATAATCAGTAATTAAATTTTACATTCAAGTTTCACATAATTTTTTTACTGTTGCTCAATTAATATTTAGGTATATAATTTAAAATTCACAGGTTGCGTGATACCATTGTTTTCCGTAGTACCATGGGCACTGTTAGCCTACTATCCCTTGTGGAGGGTATCAATTATATTAAGCTACGAGAAATTAATTTCATAGTAATAATGTGGAAAAAATGTACCAGGAAACGTAGATCTTCATTATTTTTCTATCATTTTAACCCATTGAATTGTGTCACTGCTGGGCAAGGGTTTCCTTTCACAATGTGAGGGGTACACAGACAGGAGTACAGTCTACGCTGACAAAGTGTGGATTGGTAAATTTACCTCCGAAAAAGCCCAGGATTCGTAATCAGGCCTTGCTGATCGATAGACCAATGTTTTAATTTCAAATCGTAGGGTAGGTACGAAAATTAAATTGTAACTGTATACACCTCAGACATACACTTAATACTTCTCCTTAACTATCTTTTCCTTCCAAGGAGTAAGGTAGTATTAAAAAAAAAGAAAAAGGCAAAAATACACATAAAAATAACGATTATTATTCAATTAAGTTACTTGACAACCCTAGCTCAGTCAGTCCCTATATGGTCTATTTTAACTGATTTCGTATATCACACTAATTGATTCCCACGAACTCCTCATCACCTCAGAATAATCGGTCAAGTGCGAATCAGACATATGCTAACGAGTTCTATACATGTTTTATATATCCCACAACATTTACACATATATATTAATTTTCATTGCATCTGTACCTATATACCTATACCTTATAGTGCATATTGTTACGGTTTCTTAAACGCAAGAGTTACGAATATATTTATTGATAAATGTCTTAGAAAAACTCACATATCACAGCCATTTTACCACATCCACATTGAAAACCAAACCAAGCGTGAGTTTGCATCACATGGCAATGATCAGACAAATATACATTACATATAAATTAATAAAGGTAAATATACATTACATATATAAATTAATAGGGGTAAATATTAATTACATATATAATTTTAAAATCGCATTAATATACTCCTTTACACTCAGATATAAGTAGAACAAATATTCCTCTGTTCATCCTTGAGTTTTAGCAGCAGTCAAGCTAAAATCAAATATAATCCAAAAGGTACAAACAGACGGCTGGAGTTTTTTCCAGTCTTTGCTATTGAACCCCAAAAAGTAAAATCATCGCATTCCGGCATGGAATTTAAAAAAAGGTGTGGATTTAATCGGTACTAATGAATTGGTATCGGTGATTAAGTGGCTGGTGAAATGTTATACTTGTAGATCTATTTCGTTCCCTTTTAATTTTATCGTGTTTCATAATTACTAAATAGTTTAGTTTTTTTAACATGAGTAATAAAGTACCAAAATCCACATTTACAAATACAATCAACATTTGGTTTGGATACGTGAGCCCGTTCGTGAGTTATAAAATTATAACGAAAAGTGGCATTGATTTATATATATATATATATATATATAAATCAATGCCACTTTTCGTAATAATTTATATATATATATATACTATGATTCTGCCCATCCCTATATTGTTAAAAAGTAGCCTATGTCAATCTTCAGACCATTAATTATCTCCACAAGTCCATTTCAACGTGAAGGACAGACGAACATACAAATACATAATACTTTCACATTTATGATACTGGTATGGATAACTGACTCATGGCTACAAAAGACATCAATACCTATTAACAGAATATTTTTACACCATCCCCTAATGTTAAAAAGGGATAAAAATACTTGCTAAATGCAAGTCATGCTTGCTTAATGCAATCATTATGGAACTTAAAAAATCCAAATGCTCTAGATCAGGTGTATGCAAACTTTTCAATCAAAGGGGCAATTTTAAATAAGATTTTTAGAGGGCCGCAAACAGATTAGCATTATTTATACTTGATCAAATCTACTTAACGTTTTACACTTACTACGTAAACTTTTTATATAGTATTTGCTCAATTTTTGTATAATGCTTTTTTATGTTCTATTATTTTATGTTTTGACACAGTATTGTGAAATAAGTATAAAAATCTTATTTTAAAATGCTCAAAGGGCCGCTACATTAGCTTTTACCGTGCTGCACCAACTGTTTCTACTACCTACCATAAAAAAAACAACGTGTCTAACAATAGTAATAATTAAACCAATCGTTCGGTTCTTTGAAACCAGCCGGTATAAAGATATCTTCGCACACTAACAGCCTAATTTAAGGCTATTCATCACTTCAGTGTATAATTACTAGGCAGTTCTTCTAAATGATATCTCAAGTAACGAGCTATAATTTACGGCCTGTGAAATAGCCTCCGAGTTTTACAAACAGTTGTATAATCTGTGTATATCATCCAATATAACGGAAGTTATCAATCTGATATTAAAAAAACTTCAGTTACATTTATATAATTATCTTCAAATGATATCGCATAAAACAAAATGGGTCGTGAGTGGGGACTGTAGTCGAAGACAATTAAATAAATTTAATAATATCAGTTGAATAAATACGCAATATTAGGGACAATTCAAAATCTACTCTTCAGATGTCGCTCAAATCGCTCTTTAATTTTCGAATAAAAAATTATTAACAAAATCGATACACTTAGTAAAAATAACAAGTATGTATATAAAAAAAACAATCGAATTGAGAACCTCCTCCTTTGAATCTGTATCTATAATTACGTTTATAACCGACTGTATACATACCCACAATTACATTTATAACCGACTGTGTACATACGACGTCTTGATAAGTTGAAGTGAAAGAAGTAGCGATAATTTATGAGAAGAGTTTTGTAAATTAATAAACAAATTTTCCTATACTCGGTCAAATTCTTTTTACGACCATAAGACCATTGTTTTTACTCAACGACCTGTAGAGCTTTTAATTAGACAGAAATTGAGGGTTATATTCCCCGCAGAGCTAACGGCTATTTCTTTTAGGTATAAAGGTACTTCTTAATTTAAATATAATTCAACCCTCCCTGAGAAATTTTGTAGAACTCTTATGTATAAAAGTAATAAAGGTCTAAGTAAGTATTATTTTTTGTGTGGATTCATATAAAATAGGTGATTTTGTATTCAAGTATACACATATTCGTACCGTTTTCCAGTTTAAAAAATATATATATCTTTGGACAACTCACACATGGCCATCCGATTCCATACTAAGCTTTAGTTTGTACTATGGTGATCAGACAACTGATAAACATACTTACTATATACTTTTAATTACATACGTATATACATATTTACACCCAGACACACAGAGCAAACATTCCTGTAGATCCCAGAAAAATTTGAACTGGGTGGGAATCGAACCTACTACCTTCGGTGCAGCAGTCAGGTTCACTCACCACTAGACCAACCAGCCTGTTATTTATCTTTTAACTTTACGTTATTAACGATTTGTATCGCATAGATATCGCAAGTTTTAAAATAATAATGCGTGTAAAAATGGCTGGCGCAATGTAGATTTTTAATTGTTGTAATAATTCGTAATCTCATCGGGCCTACGTATTGGAACAATTTCTTTGAGGTACTATGGTCTTAGTGCTGAGATCACAAGAAATGTCCATGCCATAAAAAGACAAACATTGAAAATTTAATTTCTGTTAATTCCAGTGTGAAATTAATATTTATATAAATGAAAGTACCTAACTGAAGAAATTTATAATTGCGCATAGTGCATCGATGGATAATTTCAATTGCATTTCAATGAACTTTATAACCTAAATCACGGGTCGGCAACCTTTTCTTATGCGAAGGCCACAAATATTATAACGATATTGGTGCCGATGCCGGCCACATGTGTCATTGTCGGGAGGATCACAAGAAACCAAAAAGTTCCGTCGTGTAACTGGGGTCTGTGCGGGGCACATCATAATGCTTGCTGCCGAATAATTGCTAAATACAAATTAGCTACACAGTGTACTAACGTTACACTTTAAACTGCTCCAGGCTACATTAGAATTAGAGGTGAGGCGTATTTACGTCAACAGGTTTTAAGACTAAGTATCTATAAAACGTATTGAGGCCTTGCTTAGAAACTAGTAATCCAACGAACGCATATTGAGTATTAAATTTAGAAGTATTAAATCTTTATAACTATGATGTATTTAGAAGTATAAAGTTTCTGATAAGTATTAAGTATAAAGATGTCGAACGGAATGCAAACACGCAAGTGCGTTAACGCGTATCGACTTTTTAGGAGCATGGAAGTAAACTATTTGTAAATGAAAGTGTTGTAATCATAGATATCTCACACACTTGTAACGACCTCGGTAACGAAAATAAAACTTAAAGAATACTATTTAAGGCTTTTCATGTTTAGGTTTAAGTACGGGACTGTTTGTGATTTATACTAATACTGCATACATTTTTAATGTGACAATAATGTGTCATTTTTACTCTTGCATGCATCCTTCTGTTTAATAGAATATCACTTCGTAATCACGTAATCAAACAAAAGCAAAAGCGTGCTTTTTATTATATATTCTAAAACTCCAAAAATAATTTATTCTAAGCACATTAGGTATCTATTTCTATTATAAATGGTATTCATTATGTTATTCGATAAAAATTATCAATATCAATTAACATTCAATCAATAATAATCAAAATTGAAAAATTCCGGATATAATTGCAAAGTAAGTATACATATAGCGGAACCCTCACAAAGTATACACAACAAACCATATTAAGTACACTGAGTACCGAATTACGGTACGGACTTGAAGAGCACATAGTTTAATTACGCCTAAAGATGCGTACTCCTAAATACTCGTGGGCCGATCTTTGGATTTATGCGTATTTACATATACTTGCTAAACTAAGTATGGAATTATGGATTTTAACAATATGGAAGTATATTTTAAGACACAGACTACGAAATATTACCAATGTTACTATTATAAACAACTTCAATATTATGTACAAATACTGGCAATTCTATACAAAATGGCTGACGGCGTTGACCAAAAAGACGACTCAAGTCCACCGAGCGCCAAGAAAATTAAAATTGCGCAGAAAGATAAAGACAATGTAGTTGTAGATGAGTTAGAATTAAAAGACTTTGTTCCAGAAAAAATTGTGAATAATAATACTAATAGGAAAACTGTTTGCCTTAAGGGATCTTTCAAAGGGAAAAGTGGCGAGGCTTTAGTGTTTTTTGAAAAAAATGCTTTCAAAGAGGAAGACTTAGATGATAAAGGTTACTTTTCAGTAGATACTGAAGTTCATAGGTTCTTCCAAAACGATATTTACGGAAATTATGAGTGTTTCCCTAAGGCAAGCATAAACGGTGAGCAAATATTGATACTTTATACTCTACTAGCTTACTTTCGAAATTCAAGGTTTTGGCTTGAGTCAAAAGCTTGATTAGTCATCACGTATTCGAAGTAAAGATTATTTCTGTTGTCGTGACTATTTAATTTTCATAGTTTGCTGTGAGTATGCTTAACAGTTTGCATAAAATTGACGAACTAAAATCATTTCGCAAGAATTTTTTAAATTTAGTTACGAAAGATAACGCATAATTTGTTGTTTTAATGAATTACTTCTTTCTTAATTATAATAAGATATAATGAGCGTAGACGAACGCGTGTATCATTAAGTTTTAATTAGATTCTGAATAGAAATATTGTACTTTATGCATCACTTGTTTTGCACATGCCATTACTTTCTTTGTCTGAAGTTTTCTTTAATAAGCATATGTTACATTAGATTGCACATACTTTGTTGGTACTTTATTTCCGTGTAGGTTGGTTACAGTTTAAGTAAAATATGCATTAATTAAAACAATTTCTTGTAGCCAAAAATAATCTGAATACATCAACAGTAAGACCAATGTTGTATACTGTTCATACATGATTTAATATAAATTTTTCACTATGTCGACACTCAAACAATAAACACCAGAAACAGAGTGGAGTATGGATGGATTTCCTCAAGTTACAAAAAGAGAACCATGATCAATAGTGGGCCATAAATGGATAAAAGGTGTCCACCCATATGTCCACCATTCAGAACCATCCAAAAATCTGCAATTGACCCGCATGTTGAACTATGGCCTGATGCCGTCACATTGTGAATCGAGACCCAGCCCAGTGGGGGGCAGTTATGGGTTGCAATGATGATTATATGGGTCATTATTTTATGTGTAACCTATAACTGTCCTTAATATCTTAACTATTACTATTTACAGAGCTTAATGTCCTTTATAACCTCAAATTACAGGTGTAAGATCAACAGTCATATACCCAGCCACTGACAAACATTTTGTAAAATTTGCATTACACGAAAACTATTTAATCTTGGAGACACCAGAATTATATGAGAATTATACTTTACCACAGATTTTAAAGGCAGAGTGTAACTTACAGGTAAACTACTTTTATGATTTGATTATCTATGTATCCTTAATAATATCACAAATGCAAAACTAATGTCTGTCTCCATGTTATGTTGATGAAAGTCACCATGTTAATAAAAGTTGATTTTTATAAGTCATACTTATATATGTTATATAGAAATATACTTATCTATGTTATATAGATATAGAAATAGAATTATATATACTTAACTGTTATATAGATATAGAATTAAAACATTAATAATTCCATCTCCACGATAGATAACAAAATATGTAAATGTTTCATCAATATGTATTCAGATGTTTTCAAATTTGCAATTGTAGTTGGGTATTTAATGACAGAAAAGTTACTAAAATATCTTTGTTATCTCTCGTAAACTGAGACTGTGCAAGGGAAACAAAAATATTACCAAGAATTTAACCTCAATTAGATGGTAATATTATTTGTTTAATTACAATTTATGCATAGACTAGATCTGTCATATATAAAATGGTAACCTTCTCGTTTGCATAGTTGATATAAAAGTTTATACCTAAACAGTTATTTTAGTTTTTAAATTTCTACCCAAATTTAGTAGTGAAAAGAAACTATTAATATATAGAAAGTATTATATTAAACATTATTTCATATATTTTTTACATTATCATTCCAGTGGGTTTACAATATTTTGGATGGCAAAAGTGAGCAGGACCGGATTGTCCATAACAATACAGATGATAAGGAAGGTTTTGTTCTCTTACCGGACTTGAAGTGGGACGGAGTGACAAAGGAGACTCTTTACTTGTTAGCTCTCGTAAGGCCAAGGGATATTAAATCAATACGAGACTTAGATGAAAGTCATCTTCCCTTGTTAAAGAGGGTGCGAGACGAAGGAAAGGTAACTAAAAAATTATCATTACACATGCATCCTAACTGAAACTAGATATAGTGTACTGTATAACTGTATTAATAACTAGAAATTTCTGTCGCTTCCCTTCACAAGAAGAGTTGTTCAGTGGTTTCAGAGTTGCCACACTAACTCGAACCTATTATCCCACGGGAACACAGCAATTTTCTGAAATAAAAAATATCCTACAACCATTGTCCTAACATAAGCCACAAACATCCAAAATTTCATCTAAATGTGAGTTATCATACTAATATTAACCCGTTTCCTCTTGGAACTAAGCAATTTCCTGGGATAAAACATATCCTATAACCATTCTCTGATTTTAAACTAAGACTGTGCCAAGTTTCTAAATCTCCAGTCCAGTGGTTTTTATGTGAAGCTTGAACAGACAGACAATAAATCCAAAAAAAATTGTTATGGGTCTTTATATCATCGATAACGACGCCTCCCAGAATTAAAATTTTCAAAATATGTTTAATGTACAGAATTATACAATTTTATTAGTAGTATAGATTTAAAGTGGATCTTAGAGTTCTTCATAATTTTCACATAACTGTGTTAAAGGAATCGCTGTACTAAAACTTACTTTGCTTTATTTCAGAAAGCCATCTTCCAAAAGTACGGCGTATCTGGGAACCAGCTTCGTATTTATTTCCATTACCAGCCATCTTTCTATCATTTGCATATACATTTCAACAGTCTAAAGCACGACGCTCCTGGCATCTATGCAGACAGAGCGCATCTTCTCGACACAGTCATCAATAATATTGAAATGATGAACAATTACTACAATAAAGCTACTATTCCCTTCACTGTCCGTGAAATGGACATGTTTTTCGATGTATATGAAACAAATGGATATGTAAAGAAAATTAAGTCGGATGATATTGAACTAATTGATAAGTAAAAGTTTAGTTCAAGAGTAGATAAGTGTAAGCCAAAATGCTGATAAAAAATATTTTCATTGAGCTGAGAACACGCTTGAGGAGTTGCAATGTATATATAACTACAGGGGTGAACTTTAACAAAGATTGTAACCTTAAAATTAGTATACAATCAAATTGCATAGTTCTCAACTATTACAATGATAGTGACGATCACGTGAAACGTAGAGACAGCTTGTCCTCCATTGAAAGCTTGTCCGATTGCTACTCGGATGAGGACTCTGAGGTTACATCAATAATTCCCATTGCAGAGTTCTGCCACATAATACCAAATTCAATGTCATGTTTAAAAATCAATAAGAACAGTATATCATTTAGAATTTTAACAGAGCCAAAGAATGGTGGGAATTTTTATACTGAATTTTTATCAGCAAGCACAAAAAGTAATGAGGACAAGTCAAATTCTTTGATAAGCAACTTAAAAAGTCATGATGAAATAAAAATTGTTTGCAGCAATTGTTCAAATGTCATCTCTCATAATTTTGTGAAATTCGATAGGATTCTGGAGTTACCTACATCAAACTTGGATATGTCAGAATGGTTTTGTCACGGACATAGTCACAATTCAACACAGACTGAAGTGCTCAGACCAAATAAATTAGATCTTTTGTATCGGCTTACTTACTTTGTCGTAAACAATTCAATTTTATCCGAGAAGACAAATAAATTTAATGGTAAAAGAGATGTTTACCATTGCAATAGGTGCTTAGCCTGGTTGGGAATAAAAAAGAGAGACGCCGTCAGATTATTTAATTCTGAAATAAAAATTATGAAGGATGGAAATTATGAGCACATTTTCACCCATAGAAAATCCATAGAGGAAATTACCATTGATGATTTTATATATACAATTGAGAGAATGACCAAGGAATTTAATCTGGGCATGCAATATACAGTTATGTGCAAAATAGTTTTGGAATGTACTTTGTCAAACACAAATAAACAATTTTTGTTAATCTGGATAATGGACAAGGAGCTTCAAGTGTTACGAAACAGTAATCATTCTTACGAAAATGAAGGTAAAATTAAGCTACAGTCTAGTTTTCTTACTAAAATATTGTTTAAAATTGAAACATCATCAAATGAAGAGGTTGAAACCTGGCTGTCAGATCCTGGAGTTGTTTCCACAGACATTTCTAAAAGTATGTTTCTACGAGGCACAGAGCATTTACAAAAAATGTCTTTAAAAGTACCAGAATCATTTCGCAATACCAATGGCTTTTGTGTGAGCTACCTTAAAGTTTGAAAAAAATTAAATGTCTCATTACTAACAAGTGTTTTTTTTTTGTTTTTAACATGTTCTATTTTTGAAAGTTTTTTAACATGCAAAATAAGTCTGAATGAAATATTTTCAATAAAGTCCAGAGCCTAGAGCACTAGAAAGATAAGAGGTATGATAAATGTACTTAATATGGTAAAATACAATCATAAAATAAAAGACGTTAAATAAACACTAATTTCATTACAATGGATTTCCAAAAGCTAATGCATCCTTGTACCTATTGAAAGGTTAGACATTGAAAGGTCACACAGGGTGGACCTAGGACCGCATGGCAATCTGTTTACATTTATTAGTGATTGTTTTTTGTGCAATAACAAAATATTGACAATAAAACTACATCTGATATAATAATCACATTACATTTATTTAAAAAAATACTCTAGGTATTTTTTAACAACAATTAATGCTTATTTTGGTATAAAGGAATGTCAAAAACCACCATAACCTTGATGACTTGTCTTACGCAAGAGACAAACTACCCATAGGACATAGGATCTTAATCAGAAGACATTCATGACCCATTCATACTATTTATAATAAATCCTTTGGTATAAAATACATGAAGTGTATTGCACAGTAATTAGGATCAAACTAATCCCCATGTAATGTTTGTTACTATATTGCATACGTTTAAAACAATGAATCTTATCACTTTATTGTAAAAAATTCTGCAAATCTTCATAATTGACCATTAGTAATTGTAACTTATTAGCCACTGCCAATTTGATTTGTGATTTTTTAGATTATTGGGTAATAAGGGTCATACGAGAAATTTCTGCCTAAGAAAGGCATACTCAATAATTTGTCAACTTCCTTAACAACACTACAAAATGTTTGTCCAATTACTGCAAGTCTACTGTAACTGAAATTCAAGATATATTTTTATTTGGTTTTAGTACTTTACTTTTCTAGATAACAATAAAATAGTAAAGATAACACAATAGATTTATGAAATAGATTCCATGTTTGTTAGTGAACTCCTGAAATGAGAAATGCTGTTCACAATGCAGCTGCAATTGAAGTACCAGAAGAGTGCAAAGGTAACAATAAATATTCCATCTGTGTTTTTTGTTAAGGAAACAAAAAATTAGGCCACAGTAATTACTATCAATTATCTCTTAAAAAATCTCTCTAGTACTGACACTATTGACGCAGATTACATTACCATGTACTAAGAATTTGGATTGTGGTCTAGCTGTAACTTAATAAATATAGAAAGGGTATTCAGTTCTTAAGTCTATACCTGTTAGTTCATACATGGAGCCAAATACTAATGTAGGTCTAGTGTGCAGTGTACCACCGTAAGGATGTAACACATTTACGTCAATAATGATTTACCTTAAGGAATTTCTGTTCAACAGCAATGAACAGAATTTCAATGAATTTCCTGTTGTTTAACCAACATGTTTCATTTTACACAAGTGAGGAAAATGTGATGATAACTCCTAATAACATTAGCACTATTATAAACACAATTACTATATGAACCCACCCAGTTTAGTTATTTAAAGAATATTTCAGGTACTCATATAAAACTATTTTTTTTGCAGTTTTTACTCTCTTGGAATGTATTTCAAAATGCTGTATGTACTACTAATATAGGAGGAACTTTAAAGCAAGAGCTGCTCAAGACTAGGCTAAAACCTAAACGTGGCCTTTTATATGTTAAATAAACTGACCTCTGCTCTAAGCTGGTCTGTCTTAATGGAAATGGAGTTATGAAACTATCATTTGTAGTTATACAATCAGTTTCAAGGAGATTTTTACATTTTACAAACAATCTAGGGAACCTATGCCATAGTCATGACGTCATAGAAATTATGTGGTTAAATATTTTTTCATCATAGACATAGTCTAACTCTCATTTAATCAGTGTATTAACAACATTAAGACGAAAACCACGAAATCACTAATACAGTCATATTCTCATACATGAATATTTTGCCAACACGATTATGAAATGTCTGTCCATTTACTTTAACCATTTATTATATATTATTAGTCTATGATTGGTAAGGTTGCTTCACTGCTACATAAGACCATCATACTGTACCGAAACGAGGGAATGGCTTTTTGAACCTCTGTAATCTCGTTGGCTTCGTAGTTGTAGTCTTGCCTGCTGATTGCACGAATAAGTTTTAAAAAAGGATACGTATAAAATTCTTCTCCCAAGGCTCAACCATGTATAACTCTGTAGCCACAAGATATCTGAGGTACCAATAACTCAGAAATTCGCGTATTTGTTTGATCACATCCATTTCCCTTCTTTGTATAACTAGCACTGGCTCTGGCACTGGTTATTCCTAAATTGTTAAAGGTTTATTGCAGGCTTTATTGAAATTATTGAAATACAATAAAAGCGAACAACTATCCGAAATGACTGAATCAACGCAAATGATTGATTGATTGAATGAGGTATGACAATTGACATTGACATTGACAGTGATTTAATTTGAACGGTCCGAAATACACTGAAATCGCGCTTTTTAATGCTCATTTTTTTTTTATTATAATAAAATGCAGGATTACTTAAAAATTTTACCATACTGCTGCTTACGACAGTTTATAGAAATTAAACGATGTCATATATCGCAGCCATCTTTGCATTGCACTGTACCGAGGAACGGTGCTCTCTGGACTAGGGCTTTGATTGTTATTGGCCATTTTTCTTTTAAGGATACCGGCCGGAAAAATACGAATGGAAGATGTTACTGCCTATAGTTCTCCAATATATATCGGATCGCGGACTGAATTATTTAGGTGCACAGACAAAGGAAGGTGGAAGGGATTACCAACATCACTAAATAAATTACATTCTTTTGAATAGTACAATAATAATTTTAGTAACGTTAACAATATTAAGAACTCTAAAAACAATTAGGTCGGTAAATATGAATTTGATATAACATGCCGAAATTAAGGGATATAATAATAAAAGTTTGATATTTTGTATATATAGATGCTTTATTTAGTTCAGTTAGGATAGTGTGACCTTAAAAACTAACATAATTGGTATCAGCCGTAACTTAAGTAAAATAAATGAGACGAGTGGTAGCAAGCTCTAAATTACACTGGTATTACCAACTCGTAACACACATTAACATTTTGTACTTAATCCATATTGTTAACTCTAGATTGCAAAGTTACAATTTAGCTGCATGCTTTACATAAAACTTATTTAACTTGAATTTATTGATTTATGTAATTACAAGATGCAGTATTGTCGCCTAATTATGATATTTTTTTTAAACTATTAACTTTACGAAATAATCCATTAAAGATGGTTATGCGGTCAGTTTGAAATCATTCAATATGTTCAATGGCCATTTACAAAAAGCATACTGTACAATTAAAATATGGAATTTATTTACAAAACGTGTTTTACTAAAACTGCGACAAACTGCACCCAAATTATTAACGACAAATGAGTTTATTCGATAAAAAGCAGCAATGTAAAGTTGCTACATACAATTCTTTTTATAAATAAGAAAAATATGGTAACATAATTTTTATTTTAATAAGCGTGCGTAAAAATAATACAATTTAACACATCAAAATGGTATAGAAGTACATATTTGTACATAATGGAAAGAAAATTTTAATTGACCTGTTCAAAATATGTAAGAATCTATATAATAGACATGCAATCAAAAATTTCGGAAAATTCGTCAGTCTTATAGAAGGCACCAATATTTTCCAATACTTGAATACATAGCTGCCCTTTTTATGTAAAATGTGTTAAATTGGCACAAAGCTCCTAATTATTGTCTAATTTTATTAGTATGCACTCGTTTTATCAATTCCCCTGGCGTTACATTTCATCAGTATCATCTTAATCATAATACAAGTCAAGTTGACTCTTATATGTATATATAATAAAATATTAAAAACGTTTAGTAAATATTTCGAAAATCACATACATCACTAAAACTTGTAAATTTAACATTTCACATACACTTTTAAATACTGATTTGATTTCTAACTACATTAAGCTATAGCGAGCTGAATACAAGCTATTCCCTTTTTAGTTTTATGGCAACCTCAAATTTTGCGACTTTGTTATTATATTAATAATATATTGTATTATTTATCCTATATGATAAAGTCACTCCAAATGCAAGTGTTAAACGTACGACACGATACAAGAATT
>DWJZ01001171.1:0-24977 GCA_018249125.1 Asbolis capucinus | reverse complement strand
ATTTATGACACGGAGATTAGTTTAGAAAACAACATTTAATTATTGTTTAAACAGCACAGCTGTATGGTAACTTTCTTAGGGGTGCCTAATACTTTTGGCCAAGGCTGTATATGTCTGTTAATATACCTGTTTCAATAACTTATGGGCGATCTACGGTTCAACTGCATTTTTACTAGCTTCGCTCACAAGACAAAGAGCTATAAGTGGGAGTGCATTGTCCATTGTCGAATATGCCCATCTATACAGCTCGCATCGACTTCAACTGTACTGAAATGGTCAGAGGCCGCCGGCTTGTTACGATGAAGTGAAGTGGGCGCGGTCGGTAAGAGGGTGACCGCTAGTGGCAAAAAAGAAACATGAAAGAATCCGTGCTTTCGGGCGCAAGCAAAGCTGGTGGTTCCGGTTTTAATCGATAGCAATCGTTAAGCCACGTTGGAAGTCATCGCGCAGCATAAAACTTTTAACAAATAAGCTGGCCACCAACCTGTCTACCAAACCGCAATGGAACCTATCAATGGGTTGAACTAGCCAGCCCTCAAATTTAATATAAGACCAAATGTCCTAAAGTAACTTAAGATAGTTTAATTATTTAAAGTAGTTTTGGCAAGTCGCCGCGGCTTCTTAGGAGCTTTTCAGTTCTCTCAGTGAGCTCCCGGTGTCGTGATGTAATCGGACATCTTTTTTGTTTTTTTTTTTAGTGGGTTCACAAACAAAATGTAGGTAGTAGTTACTGTAGTACAAAGAAATAATACAAAGGACATACTCTATTCATCCATAAAAAATGAATACAACATGTTGAAAAAAAAAACGTAATTCAAAAAATAAAAAAAAATTAGAATCACACATTTTAATCCTTTTATTCCACTGGGTCTCTCTCAGCCTTTCCCGGTGACTGCGTCTGCGTGGAACAAAATATTTATGATGATATTGGTAAGAGTTAGTGACTTTCGTATGTACTTTCTTACTCGTGTGTACATTACCTGTACATATACTTATTGAAGTTACTGGCAAGTCACGATTCTCATAGAAAATAATTTCACTTTTGTTTCAAAACTGTTTATTTATTTACAAACTCAACTGTTAGTGCTGTTTCAAAATTCGCATAAAATATTAATAAAAACATGTAGTAATATTATGTTATCTATATGTTAATACGTGAAGCAATGACAATGTACTCCTTTTTAGGAACAACGCGGACGGAATTGTATGAAATTTAGCACAGTTTTATAGAGAAAGAGTGCAGAAAGCTAATTTTTTATTTAGTAAGGCGTTAAAAATGCATTAAATTAATAAATTACTGTCATTGGGGCAGCATGGTGGAATATGCTGTGGGCCTCCTCAGTATGAGAAGATACCGGTGCCCAGCAGTGGGTCATCAATGAGTTGAAGGCAATAAATAAAAACATATTTGTTGGACAAATTAAATCTTTTGACATATTGAAGTATTATCATCAAGGTCCATTAAAATATTTATATTTAATTATACTAATACAATTTAATAATACAAAGAAATACATAAAGTTACATAATTCTGTACTAATCGTAGAAGTTCCCTTCTTTAGACCCGATCTTGAACGTGGTATCAGGTCATGCTTTTATAACAATGTCTTGTCATCAAGATGTAAGGCTTATGCAAATTTACATATTCGTGGTGTAAGAGGGAGAGGGTTTAGTTGAGATTACAAGATATGACCCATAACAAATATAATAAGATAATAATATATAAATATACACTGCAAGTTAAATGAAAGCTTGTATAAAAGTATAATTAAAATAAGTACATTAATTCCAAATATTTAAAACAATGCATTTATCACCAATATCTTGTTCACCAAAATTCAACTACATCAATAACAGTAAATAAATAATTACTACACCGATTATCATAACCAATTATACATAGATAGATAACTATTGTACACCAAGAAAAAGACAACAGTACAGAATTACGTAAAGATAAAGGCGGTTTACATGAGGAGTAAGTAAGAATAAAGAAACTTAGATGAGGCAGGTTAAGCTAGCGGAAATTGAAATAAAGACATAATAATAATAGAACAAAAACAAAATTTATAGGTATTTAAACGTATTTTAGTTGGTACATACTGCAATGTATTTACTGGTTTTTAAATGTGCAATGTATGATAGCAATAGTAATCAAAACAAAACATAAAATATATATCGTTTGTTATAAATAATTATACGACTGTTTTACAGATTATGAACACGTTTACTATGAAACCATACAACTGTCGGACCGTCGAGGTTTGCACTTCAATAATACTTATTATAAAACTCTAATTTAGGTAATACGTATTAATTATTTAGGAATACTTTTCTAAAATCAAATTATGTCATAACTTCAACAAATCCCTACGGTGATTGTTACTGCTTCACGCAAAAATTACTGAACTGATCTGAAAGAAATTTGGCACAGAGATAGATTATAGTCTGGAATAACACATAGGCAACTTTTTATGAACCTACCAAAGACGCGGGCGAAGCCGAGGACGAAAGCTAGTCCCACGTAAATTGGGGAAAGTTAATTCTACTTAAGTACCTACATCACCCTAACCTATTTGAATAACAAACAAAATTTTTAATTTTCCTATAACTCAAGGCCTATTTAGATGATAATGCCATGTGCATTCATGCTCTGATAAATAAATAATGACGACCTTGTATTCTTTAAAAATCTCATCATTATTATAACCTAACGAGCCTACGAACGATATTAATGTAACTGTCAACTGCAACGAATAGCCCTATGCTGGGTGTCAAAGCTACGGGTGCCAAATCGCCGGAAAATACGGAGTTGTCCTGGAATATTACGTGTTTTCCCGTGTACAGTAATTTCACTTTTCTGTCCCAGAATTCACAAACACTAGTTTGTTTCGAAAAGATTTAATTGTATGTTTTACTTTACGAAAACCAGAGCTAAAATTATGTTTTAGTGTACATAACGAACGGCGACGTGTGTATTTTTAAACTAATAATAAAACTGTAACGGGGTCAATTCTGTACATTTTTTTTCATTTTGAATCGCACATTATAAGTTTACCATAGTATTAATTGCTACACATTACTACATTATGTTTACATGTAATTTACAATAAGGGTTGAGTGAATAAGAGTCCGATTGGATACCTTACCCGTAACACTCCGCCAATAGATCATGCCTTTACATATCCAACCGCCGTTGGAGCGAAGTGTCCCGCAATCTAATATGAAACACCTTCTCCACGACCGAGGCGCACGGTTTGTTCAGAATATAGTCACATCGAAAATTAAGTTGATCGTGAGCTCGAAAGAATTAAAATATCACATATTCACCAATTACAGCAGTTAAGTACCTACATACAAAAATCAAAATCATAATCTAAGTAATTATACCAACCTAGTTTTGTACAATAGGTATTTTTTGAAAATTTTGGTGCAGGAAGGCTTTGTTATCGATAAAGAGACCAAAACTTTTTTTTTTATTTATTGCTTGTTTGACCTTTCGAGCTTCACGCAAAAAACAGTGGACAGATTTAGGCGAAACTCGGCATAATCGTAGTTTACAACCCGAGAATGGTTATAGGATAAGTTTTATCCCAGGAAATGGCTTAGTTCCCGCAGGATAACAGGTTAAAATTAGTATGTCAACTCCGAAACCAGTGGACCAATTAAGATGAAATTTAACATGTTTTTAGTTTTAGTACTGAAAATGGTTATAGGATACTTTTTATCCCAGAAAACTGAAAACTGCTATACTAGGTTGAAATTAGTATGGCAAGTCTGAAATTACTCGACAACTCTTCTTCCGAAGCGAAGTGAAGGCAATTTCTAGTTCGATCTAAAGTTGACCCGCTTGGCAGTTCATTGAATAGACCTCTAGACTAATAAGTTATTATTATTTCGAATTTTTTTACATTTAATTGTGACTAGATTTGGTTGAATATATACATTACTACTGTATCACAGAATGTGATACGTTCCTATAATCAACAACTAAATTATATGAAATCGATTGAATCATGTATTTTGATCGATTACGTGGCTATTTTAAATTGCAAAGTGTATACAACCTGTACACTAATACCGGTAGGTATTAGTTATAATGTACCGGCAATCATTAATGTTTATAATGCACACGAACAAACGGATTTACGGTGTTTAGAGCCATAAGGTTAACGTAAAACTTCCTAAGGCTTGATGGTGCCAACATGACTTACGATTGCTACCTAACAACAACGGTATTACATGCCTTCGAAAGCACGGAAGCGGTCATGGTTCTTAATAAATCCGGTACCTAACAGTACTTGTTTATCAAAACATTGGCATTATTCGAATTTCATTACTTTTCTTGATTCTTCACCTTCGTTATACTATGGTTTCTTCAAACGAAATTATTTTTAATTGAACTAAGTTGTGTAGTGGATCGTAGAAAAGCCACTACCAGGCAACGGATGGCATTGTTTCGAACCCGCGCAAAATTTGGACGTAACGTACAGAGTACTTTGGCGTAACGAAAATACGCCTACGTTTGTAAATTAGTAAAAAAAACCCTTTGATAACATGGCATTGAAATCTTACTTCGAGATATTACACGTAACATTCTAATTAGTGTTTTTGTTAAGAAATGATTCTAGCTAGATTCCTAGATACCATCTCCAAAAACCACCACAGGTTCAGAGGGCTAAGGTTAGAACCAAAACATTAAAATCCTCACGTAATATTTTTTTAAAGCTTCTGCTAAAGCATCAAGTGAAAAATATAGTTCCTGTTCATCGGTAGCTAGCTGTACTAACAATTGACTCTGTTAACGCACTATTCCATCCATCACCCTTTAGATGTCCAATGTTGGACATAGACTTCTCCTAATTTGCGACAATAGTCTAAGAGTGCCCTGAACTCTTTTTTCCTAGACGTGGTCTCCATTCGAAGACCTTTCTTCCCCAGCGGTTATCGGTCCGTCGAATTATATGGCCAGCCCATTGCTACTTAATATTTTTTAAGCAATCATTATTACAATTATACTTGTACCACAGTATTTATTATCAAGCTAATTTAACGTAAGAGTTGAAAATCCAATAAGTTTTATTTCGTGATTGTGACGTCATGCTAAATTCTTCACGGCCGCAATTACTCATTCACTTCACCAGTCTTAGCGAGTAACTTCATATCGTTTACACCCAAAATAAGAATTGCTTGTGCAAAGTTAATTAATGCTTAAGATCTATAATGTTAAGTTAACGTAAATGTTTAAAAAGCTAACAAATTTTAGTACATTTTGTGATGTGGCGAACCGTAACAGTCAAGCACAAATAATTTTTCATTAGTTGCGAGGGTGGCCAAACACCTGCTAGCCACGCCAACTCGCCACAGGCGCAATTGTGTGCGATCGGACGTTCATACGATGTCAGCACTTGACAGTAATCAATCAATAGTGTTGTTTTTATGTCAAATATATTCTTGTACCTTTAAGTTATAGTATTACGATGAAAACAACATTGTTTTTTTTTTAATTTTGACTACATATTGGATATCTATTTAATTTTATTAAAAGTTAACGAAATTTAGTGATTTAATATATAGATTGTGCCTTCCGCACTGCAACATTGCCAAAATTGCAATATTTGAGTTTCGGTAGTCAAAAACTAATTCGCCAATATACTCATTTTAAGTTTGTAATTCAAGCATGCAAATTTAAATGCGATGTGATATAGTCTCTGATTATCCATTTATAACAAGGCCCCTTGAAAATTTCCAAACAACATAAAATAAGGGTTTTTGATGAGCATTTCTTCTTATTTTTACCATCCTGGAATATTAATAAATAAATTGCAAATGTTTAAATTTCTATAACCATTTATTTACATTGTATATATCTACTAGCATTCTTTTCAATAATTCTGTTTTATCTTCTTCCAACTACTATTAAAAGTATGAAAACACTTATATTATTAATACTTATACAAATGCATTTAAATACTTTCAGATAACTTTTGTGTTTTAAATAACATTGAGAAGGGCCAAAAGAAAACATTGGATACATAATCATTGTTTATGTTTCTGGTGGTTTGATGTTGGTCTCAAGGGGCAGTCTTGGGTGCAAACTCTTTGTGCACCTCTGATTTTCAAAAAACTTATGTCCAAATTACAAGTTATCTCTTGCTTGGGTGAAGGAAAACACTGTGCAGAATCTTGCACTCCTGACTCTTGCACTTCCCAAAGGTGCATGAAGACTTCACACAATCCTCACCTAGCCAGCGTGGTTAACTATAGCCTATATATCTCACATTGTGAAAGGATGCAAAGCTCAGCATTGGGACAGTTACGGGTTGCAATTATTGTTTTTGATGTTATTTGATATCCCTTCTGAAGTACAGAAATCATATCTGTACTGTAAGCAACGCCTCAAAAGCATACCGAAGCCAACTTGCATGTCCACATGCTCCTCATTCCTGCGTTAACACATAGTAATGAAGATGTGTTTCAAGAATTCCAACTGTACTGTGTTATAGTAGTATACAATACAGTTTTTCACCAGTTCTGTATTCTCCTAAAAAATAGATTTTTAAATGTATTAATTTACACATTCCTTATACGTAAGTTTCAAGATAAGGCTAAGACATTTTAGGCTATTGTATCGGATTTTATATTTAGGTGTAGTAGTCTAATTAATCAAATCAAAAAATATGAATAAAGGAGATTATCTTCACACTGGACTAGATTTTGTAAATATTGTTGCAATTTATGTATTGTTTGTTTAACATTTCAAATCACCCAAATATTATATTTATATGCATGTAAGGTCTCGGAGTAAAAGAGTTATTAACACACAGTAAGCACCTTTCAATCCTTTGTAGGGATTCAAAAATTCCCTCCATATTTCGGGCAATTTTTTCCAAAGCTGTAGCATTTCTAACTGCAGCTTCAGCTCGCATTTGGGCAGAGTGTACGAGGGCACGTCTAGCAGCCTCCTGCGACATAGGACGAAATCGCCTGCGTCGTTGGTACCACGTAGATTGCCTGTCTTCTATAGATTCAGCTGCAATAGGACTCGGAGGAAGCGGGTGAGGGTTGTGATTAGGAGAGGGAGTACTCGGTATGCTGGGGGATTGTACTAAAGTTTCATCAGCAGGTGGCACAGCAGAAATGTCGGATCCTTCTGACTCAGGCATTACACAATCATTGAGTGGCAACAAATGTGATCCAGAGGCTGTACAATTTTCCACCTTAACTTCAACAAAGCTTGAAGTAGGACTTCCTGAAAGCTAACTATAGTCATTAATTTGAGAATTTGAATAACCATTGTTTACTATGTACACACACAGCACATAATAAATTGAATAAATGATGAACAATTAAGATGAAAGGTTGCCTTATCCTTAAATAAAAATCCTTTGATCCTTTCATCTCACCTTCACAAATGGTTCCCCTTGTATGTCTGGTACACTTAGACCTTTGCATTTCTCCCCAAGTATATTTAAAAACTTAGCCTCAAAGTCAGTCAGCGGTGGTTCCTTGGAACTTCCTTCTCCACTCTGGGTTTGAGAACCCCGTGAAACAGCAGCTCTTTTCTTTAATTTGGCTTTAAAGTCTACCCAGTACTGAAAACATTAGTATTTTAATTAACATATTCTATTAACTCAACCAATTTCACTGACACATTTCATAATATTTTAAGTGCTGTAAAATTACATTCATACAATAATAGTTTCAATGTGAATTGCACCTTAAATAAACAACCAGGTGAGCTGTTTGATAAGCGTGTACAATCGCACATGGATATCACTAACACTATTAAGACATTTTGTATGAAATTAATCTGGATAATATTGAGCCCAGAAACTTCAGTTACGACGGATTATCGTACGTAGCCTAATAGATTTACTTTTTAGGCGCGGTATAACTAAACAAATGATCTGTAACTTACTTTAGACCAGCCTCTCCAATCTTTGTAAGCCCCATCACCTACGGCGTTCAATGTTGCGGTCACTGCACTCCATTTTTTACAGGAATATGCCTTATCTTGCAAGGACCTATTGTGAGCTGATGCGATATCTTTATGATTACTCAGAAATTCCCATAATATTTCTAACTGCGTTAATGATACACGACGTGTTTTATTTCTGGAAGTGTAAGTTAAAAAAGAAATAGTTTATAATTTTAGTCTTCGAGGCGTTTTATTTTCTGAATAGGTACTAAATTATCATTACGAATCACTCATTCACTTACTTCAGGTTCGACATTTACGGAAAATAAGGTTTTGTAAAGCTGGTGGTACGCTTTAACCAAGTTTTAAAAATCAACTAATTTAAGCTTAAATCAATATTAAAACGCGTATACCTTACAACCACCACTGACACCACAAACAAAATAATAATTTAGTATTGTTTTATTCTACGATTTATGAAGTGAACGAATGATTGGGACCGATTTGTCTATTCCCGTCTGAAGGTTCTGAAATATTCTAACATCAACACATCATTCAATCGGAAATTCCACTTTACATTATTTTCTTTACAAATTAATTTTAAACATGACGGCATTTTAGAACTGATCAAGAAAGAATCTAGTCTATGGTTCGTTATTATGCTGCGTAAGTTTCAGAACGAATCGCTTTGACTTGCATGACGGCGCGGGGTTGTTTGAGTTTGAATGTTTCATAAAGTTTTCAAAGTGAAGTCCAAAGCGTTTTACTGTAGTCGATACGTATTTTAAAAACTTTATGTACGTAAACAAAGAAGTGTAGTATTTTAATTATTGTTCCTGTCACCCGTTGAAGATAAGCTGTTAGCTTATCTTCTCATAATCACATAGTATACTGTTTCGGTATATGATATAGGATTTGAGAGAAAGATCGTTGACGTCCACGCCCCTGACGGCATATTTAGAGGGCGCGAAATTTAAACTTGACAGACAAAGACATAATTTTATGTAGACATAAATGTAGCCTTATCGGGCGTAGGGAGCATAATTCCGTTTATGTTCCACCTCGAAAAAATCATTCTACACATTAGCTATTCTTTGTTACTATCTCAATGGCTACTGCCGTTTTCTGGACTTTCCTCGAATAACTACATTAAGGTGTAGTACATTGGAACGTTTTTAAAAAGTGAGAGTAGGAGTACTTTCATCGTTTTCAATTGATTGCTGTGACTACAGAGCAGTTGGTGGAAAGTGGTAAGTTAGCGGTCGTTGCTCAATTATTTAGCAGTCTGCGCACGACTGAAGGCCCGCGGTCCAAGGCCACACTGAATTATGTAGTGGCAGTAATGGTGGTGGTACCACCGGCCGTGCATTTGTAATAAGATGACCACTCAGCTACTTGTTTCGTGACCACGATATTTAGTAGCGAGTATCGCGAGGTTAGGATATTAAAATAGTTTTCAATGTTTACGGACCTATTCTGTTGTGATAACATAAATTATTGTTTGAACGTTGTTATGATCAATTTCTTTTTATTCTTCGTTCTTTAATGAAAATATTTATTTTTTATTGTTATTATTTTCTTCGAATATGTACATAGATATACCACCTTTAAAAATGCACCTACATTCTTCACGGTTATCTATCTACTTTTACAATAAAATAAAAACATTTATTGTGTGTTTTTTGCACATAAAAAACAAAAACTAGGTACACTTGTTGCGAGGGCGCGCAGAGATACTTTTAAAGAATACGACGAGTTAGTTAAAAGCGGCGTATTCGACGGATTACAATCAACTGGCCTTAAGTCCTAGAACAAAAATCAGGTGCATAAATGCAACATCAGGATTCTTATTCTAAGACGAGTTATAACTAACAGGACGTAGGTGCATAAATGCAGCGTCAGTAGTTTTATCATGAAGTGTCTACTAAATACTAAAGACAGACCGGGTCGCTGTTGGTGGTATAACTACGTTTCTTGAGATAGCTTTCAGAGGACTCGTGGTAAACTTACTGAAGCTTTGACATAACATCAAAAAGAACCTAACGTATCTAAATTAAATTTGTATAGATTAAAGGTAACCCATAGGCTACTTTCATCGACATACCGCGCAGGCGGGCACCGGTGTACTTGTAAATATATAAACATCATAATTTCGCACTAGGATTGGTGACGTCACGGAAACACGTCGCAAATAACACTCATAACCTGAAAACATCTTACACATACGAGTACATGCCTTCCCGGCATCGTATAAGGGACTTATCGCTCTTTCAGCGTCTCCAACAAGATATAGGCGCGTTCAGCCAATCCTCACGAAAATATGGTAAAAATAAATACGACGAATTAAACTAATTTAGATACATTTGTTCCAATAATAGAATTGTGTGTAAGGTTGTCGGTGTGTGAGAATCCAGCGTGAATGTGTTTCCATCAATTAATATTTGATTTTCTTCAAATCGATATTTCTGTTAGCAAGGACAGCACATGGTGCGTCCATTCTCAGGAACATTATCATGATAGAAATCACACTAGTTGCACTAAATTATATTGGCTGGTATGACGCAGCGGTAGCAGACAGCGAGCGTTCAGGGCCACAAAGGAAAGGATTTTTATGAATAAACGGATACCGGTAGTGAGCAATCACGTAAAGACGTGTTTTGTAATAGTTAATAACGAATAGAACGTGTTTCTTTTGCTATAGTTTAAAGTACAGGGCTTGAAATTTAATAACTTTTTAAAAAACTTAAAAAAAAGAGTTGTTCTATTCAGCCGTTGAATTCGCCGCAACAAGCAGGAGCAGATAGGCATCGAACCTCGGAAGAACTTGTAACACATAACATTTGAATTATTTCATATTTTTGAGTAAAAGTCCAATAAATATTTTTAATACTTTTATCTACGGCTACAGATTTTCAGTACTAAAACAAGGTTATCTGTACTCGGTCTTGGACGAACAGATGGCTAAAAATAGGGTAACTATAAGACAGATAAGTAACCGCTCCAAATATGCTTCGGAAAACTAAAAAGCTTGTTTGTTGAAAATAATTTGTAAATTTTGCTGTATTTGTTTTTTTCTTATAGCATCCGGGAATAACAATCTCACAATCTGTGGATCAAAGACCTAAATTATTTTCGCTGCGGAATCTGTCCAGCGATAGGCGAAAAATGACTCAAACATTCGTTGACAAAGGTTTAAGAAAAGCTCTTTTGAAATATTCCTCTGCACAAATCTCAAAGGCTAGAATATTTTTGGTACATTTTTTTGGAAACCTAGGTCAAGGGAGGTTGTCATATACTTTCTAATACTGTCTCATGTTTAAAAATAACTTAGGTACAACATATTTTAAAATTAGTCCGCAAGTTGATGATTGATGTAGGTTCCTACTAAATAAGTGCGCATTACCATCTAAGACCACATGGCCGCTTACCATAAGGTGGGATAGTGGTCAAGCACTAACTTATGAAAAAAAGAATTAAGTCACATTAATTAATTAGTATGAGTGAAAACTGACAGCAAAGTTACGAAGTCTTCTTTTGAGAGCACGGAAACACACACGACCTGAAAACAAAATTAAATAATTAAATAGGAAAGTTTGAATACCCCAGTGCTAAACTCCACAATACAAAGAAGAAGCAAATTTTACAAGCCTACTCATATACCGTATAGTCTTTAAGTAAAATCTAAAAAACGGAAAGTAACTTTATCCAAATATGAACGGCCAATCGAATTACATCCAAATCCAATTCATATCAGTCCACAGTACACAAAAACAATAGAACAATAGCATTGTCTTTGTTTTTAAAACACAATAACAGATAAACAAGATGTTATACCGTCAGCCTGGCCGGAGCTGCCTGGCGGGCAATGTCAAGCGCAGAGCATTTGTCCAGGTCGTAACGTCACGCGATCTTCATTGTAATTTGATAATGAAACAAACAATCGGCCGAGTCTCCGTGTGCTGCGTGCTGTGCCACGCCTTATCAGATTTTGCGTGATTTCAATATGATACCATTAAAGTTTTAATTATCGTTATCTTATTCAATTTCTCTTGATTCCGTTTGATTTGGTATGACGAAGGCGTTTTGATGCGCTCGGCTCGGATGTAGATGTAATTGATCGACAAAGTTAAGTAATTTGCGCAGTAACGGTGACAAAAAATTCATGAGCTATCACGATTGTTACTGAATGTAGGTACTACCGAAACGTTTTAAATCTGGAACGTTTTAGAACGGCGGTTTGGAATTGAAGCCAAGGCATTCTGAAACAGTTTTCTGTGTCACTCAGAATAGTTTGTTTTCAATTTGGTGCATTATTCAGCTTCTTTGAAAATAATTCCTTTTTTTTTGCGGTTCCTTTCGAATGCCTTAATTTGTGCCTTAGCTTTTACTAATGACAATGGACAGTTGCGACCGCCAGGTAACAATTTGCTGGTTTAGTGATTAAAAAGAAAATAATTAGTGGTGTGTAAAACTTGTAAAAATTCTACAAATCATGTTTGTATTGGTCGTGGGAAGGTCTAGGAGCTTTCTCAGGTTTTCTTGATATTTCTTAATTTTCCAATTGTTTCACCTCTATGATTAATACGGCTAAATGGCCAAAAATATTGTAATGTATTGAATCGAGACCTATAACCCTATACCCGAAACGAAATATACGGTAAAACATAGTCACCTATATCAATAAACTAGTAACTACATTTTACTGTCGATAACTTAGTACCCCGTCTGTACCAACTGTTGCAAATTTCGTCAACACGATATTTAAGACCAACTGAAATATGAGACCGACGAAGAGTGCGGGTATTCATGGTATAGCATATTGGTCCGTCCGTCCGTGTAGTCTCGTGCGAGCTCGGTGATAGGCTAACAATCGGCCGCTGCCGTCACCCGACTCGCCATTGTGCACATTGTATGGAGCCATTACGGCCGGCCCGAGGATCTTCCGTTCCGGCACCGGCTCGAGACATACAATATACGTAGATTTCGTTGCATTCCTCGCAATAATTCGATTTTATCTTCAATCTAACATGGAACAATAATTTCTCCTCTTATACCCTATAGTAGCCTCTAATAATGCAGAAGTTAAACTGCCAGACCGGTTATCTCATGGTGTATGATCACCGACACCCATAATCATTATTATTAGGTGCCAAGGTTAACCAAGATGTTGCCGGCGTTGAAAGAAGTGGTGGGCCCGTTGAAGCGTAAAAGACACAAAAATAAGGAAAACAGTAGGTGCACCGTTGAAGCAACGGAAGTTAATAAAATAAATGTACTTATGTCTTTTTTTTACTTCGTTCGTGAAGCAACTTTTACAGCAAGAGAACGGTGGCCAGGTTGTTATAGAAATATTCCTTAAATTTAATAAGATGTTGACATCCTAACTTTTTGCAGTCATTACAAAGACCTTTTATATCGTCGTGCAATATCGATCTACTAATGTTAAATTTCAAATGTCATATTCAATAATGTTTGTAGAGGTTAATGTTTCTTCTTCTTCTTCTATATTGTTTATAGCAAAATACAGACTAACTTTGTACTACGTAGAAGGCCAAATATCCATTTCAAAGCTTGACATAAAAACATTACGTAAGTGAATGTAAAGTCGCACTCGCACGATGCAGATTGAAGTAAATCTGACAGGAAGGTCACACGGCTCATGACAGGCCTTTGAGTAAGTGCAGCGGAATGATTTTGAGGCTTGTGTGGCTTCAGCTCACGCGGCTGGAGCGATGGCGACACGGCGGACAGGGTGGTGAGCTGACCTTTTGTCGACTACAATACCGCAAATAGCTGACATATTACGTCTATTATATATAGCGCTATATATTATGAAAACAACGTACTAATCCAGGGGTTTAAATATAGATATTATTGCCTAATGCATTTTGAATAGAATGAACGCCCTAATACACGTGTAATTTTTATCGATGAATTAAGAAACACTTCTTGTTCCCACTCGACTAACGCTAGAGTTATCACATTTGTAACAGAATAGAAAGAAAGAAATAAAAGGTTTATTTCGTGATCTTTGCTGTTAATTACATAGCACCACAATAGAGTATAAGATATCCTAATTATGACGAAAAAGGTAAACATTCAGCATATGCCCTGGAACGCCATGAATGCCATGTTGTCTTGTGTATCGTAATAATATTACAAGATTATGTTTTAACTCGGTAATTGGAAGTGGGAAACCCGTATCTGGATAGAAGACACTCCTATATCGTGTCAAGGGCGCATGGACAAAGGGTATTGCGCAGCCCTGCCGTCTACTGGCCAGCCCCTCAGCCTCACGAATCTGGGACGACGCAGCCTTTCTTATTTAACGCGACTCTTTAATATTTAAACCACTTCAGAAACGCGACGCAGCCGCTGGGGAAACGTGGAAATAAGAAGCATAGCTCGAAAATACATTTCTAAACTTTTACAAACTGTATTTTTTATACTTATTTAATAGAAGTAACCAATATATGCAAATAATTTTTACATTCGATATGTCTGGTAAATGTGAAAACAGACTCCAAAATTCGTGACGTAATATACATATATTGTGATAATAACATTCCCGGCTTTGTTTTAAACCTTTAAACAACATTTTTTTCATTTCCATTTCAAAATTAAATGACTGGGAACAGCGATTTTCCGAAGCATTTGCCACCAGCGAACCGCTTTAAATCCCACCTGCTCTTGCTAAACTTCGTCAGTCACAAACGTTGCAAGCCGCTCGGCTATGAGCGCTTCGTTCACGAACAAAAGAACCACCTGTTCATAAAACTAGCAATCACAACGAACAAAATTCAAATGATTGTTGCAAGTAATATTCGTTCACGCAACAATCTTATTTAATATTTATGCAAATAGCATCATTACGATGCTGCGGACGCGACGTTACCCAACACACAAGTTAACGTGATCATAAGACAGGTTCAACACTAATGGACTTCTTGTACATTCAACACTACGCCTAATTACAATAGCAACTTTTACTAATTGCTCTGTATCACTACCACTTTATCATTAGATAGCTTGTTTTATGATTAAAGCCAGCACGAACTTACGTCACATGATGGAAAGTCACCGCTGCCCATGATAATTAGCCGTATCAACGGTGTTATTCGAATGATTCCAGAAGGAAGTAGCTTGAAACATCTTCAAAAACGGGGAAGACATTAAAAAGGGAAGAAGGTCGGTAAAGTAACCGGGATCATTAAGGACACCAACGGATTCTAGAAACACCACTCAGATAACGCTCCAGGATGAGGGACAGAAGATTAGGCAGAAGAATCATTTGAGGATTTAGAGAACGAAGACATAAATTTTCTACGTAGAAGTCTGATATATCCTCTACACTAGCTCCTATGTGAAGTCACACCAACGTGGTAGACTCTATAGCGACAAGGTGTAGTTTTCGATAGAGTATGAGGAAACATTTTCTAGAATTCTTTATGAGAAAATATAAAGATTTCTAAACCAATTACCTAACGAATTTTAAGGTCAAATAAGGTAATTATAATAGTATATGATTGCTAAAATTGTATGATATATATATGTTAAATGTCTGTCATGGCTTTTGTGAAGTGAAGAGTTAGTTTCTAAAACGGAATAAATACCTTTTCTTTGAAAGACAAAGTTGTTCATAGGTAAGGGAAACTACAGGTTTATTAACAGCTGTGTCACCTCGCCATAATCTGTGTGCGACCTCTTTTTGTCTACTGCATTACCAAACGACCATTGTTTTAATCCAAGATCCATTATAATATAATGTGTGTAAGAGATACAGGTACTTTTTGCCAAAATAAATATTCGTTCTTCTTCTTGATTGCCACTTGATCTAGAGAACTTTTGGTAATATTCCATTCAGATTCTAGAAGTGTTAGGTTCGAGGAGGGCCGAGGGGCGCGCGTCACTGATTGGATCATTGAACAATTGCCGAGTCCGCGCGCGTTATGCAACAGATGTCCAGTAATCTTGACGTCACGTTATCTTACAGAACGAACGAATGAACGATTGTTCAAACCGGACTTTTGATTACACTTGGCGAAAGTTCTCTTACGGTCGCTCTGTCAAGTCATCGCGCGGTGATATCAGTTTGAGATAAGCAATGGGCCAATTATGTAATGTAACAAGATATATAGGTTTTTTATTTCATGTTTTTTATCTGTGGATCCTTCGTTAATGGTAGTCGCAAAAGCTTAGATAAAGTGATGCGTATTCTGAGCATTAGTTTCCTAATTCAAAGTTCGGTTGTGGTAGAGACTAGAACAATGAGATTCTTTTTGAGTTACCTCTAGAACGTAATTCTCATAAAATCCTCCATAATGCACCTTTAACTCACTGTTTTCAGTTCACAGTTTTCGATACTGTACTTGTTTGAGTTTTTAGTTTCTTGACAGTTTATTTACTAATCAATGTATCCAAAATATTTTATCAATAGTGCAAACAATACTGAGTACACATAATTGAAGTGCGTCTCTACAGCATAACTCAGTCCCAAATTGTTGTGTCGCGATGTGCCTCTGTCCGGCAGACACGTGAACGTGAATTGCACGGTACAAACGGACGGACACTTCACAACCATTTATAAGAATAAAAATCTGTCGGATTGTTTCGTTTGGCAATTTTAAATATTGGTTACGGGAAAATGGAAGTTGGAGTTATTGCTGAAAGTCTAAAGCGGATAAGTTGATTATTTACAGAACTGTGATGCGTCAGCATACACAAAAGCAAATTGTACTTTTCATTTAGTTTTATTTTAATCGGTCCATTAATAAAAATATGCTTTATTAAAATATTTAAAAACATAAGTTTTAATACGTAGAAACACAAAATTTCGTAAATGTATTGTAAAAACTGGAGGATTGACTGGAGCCAATCCTGAACGGAGTATTAGGTATGCTTATCGTAAAAACGGATTTACCTAAGGTCAGAAGCTTTACGCAAAATATCAGCTCCGGCCTCCGTTACGTAAGTGGAAGTGGGTCTAATTAAACTTGCAAGATTTGACCCGAATAATGTTGCATGTTAAATAAAAGTTTGTAAAAATACGTCCATTTAAAGTACTCTGTTCAGCCTCAGCTACACGGAAGCGAAGCCCTGGCAGTTGCTAGTAGGGGCTGCGTATTGGCCGCTGCAAGCCGCGAGAGGCAAACTGGCACAAGGATGACGGGTCACCGAGCTATGTAGCTGTTGCTAAAGTTATTTTACTCACACACATTGTCGCTACCAAACCGCATTTTAGCGTTGTGGCTCTAGGCCTCCCGAGTCATCACCTACTCTCAGCAGTGGGCCATTATTGAGTTGACAAGGTCATTGGCCATTCAAAGAGAACGCGACGCGTTGCTGATCAAATAAATAATTAATAAATAAATATCTTTGGACAACTCATACACGGCCATCTGACCCCAAACTAAGCGTAAACTTGTACTATAGTGATCAGATAACTGATAAACATACATACATATATACTTCTAAATACATACTTAAATAGATATTTCTATTACACACCCAGACACAGAACAAACATTCAGTCTTGCTCATCACAGAAAAGTTTGACCTGGGTGGAAATCGAACCCACGACCTCCGGTGTAGTAGTCAGGTTCACTAACCACTAGACCAACCAGCCTATCTTTCGTATCATATGGGTTGAACGTGAACAAATTACACATAATTAAGTAGAAACTAAGTAAGTTGACTTTCTAAGTCCGTGTCGTATTTCCTTACGACTCTTGCCACGCGTGACGCGCCGGAGTATCGCTCTCCTTTTCCACTCTTTTCTCCCTTTCCTTTATAATATACATATGTAGAACGCATTACACTCCTGAGATTCCATTGTACACAATGTACACATTGTACACAATTGTCTATGGCCCTTAGCTGTATTGAAGTGAATTTAAGAAGTAATTGAATTATGAATTGGGTCGAACACAAGATAGACAGTTTACACTTCAGTGTTACTTAGTTCACAGTGACTTCAACGGCCTCAACCCATTAATGGCCCACAACTGAGCATCTCATACTGAGGAGCCCTAAAGCATACTCCACGACGCTGCTTCAATGCGGATTGGTGATGGGGTTAGTGGCCCCAGCGTCGGAGGCATTTATGCCGCCCGAAAGCCTCCGAGGTGGCTTAACGATTGCTATCTAACGATATCAACCGGAACGGAAGCAGGGAAATGTTCATGAAATGTTTGCCGGTCACTCTTTGCATATCTTTTTCCATAGCTTACAATTGAAACAAGCCGCCGGGCTATGAACACTTCAAAGTTGGTCAGTTATACCAAATTGCAAGTGGGATAGTTAACTTTTCATACTAACACCTTTTTGTTAACTGCAGCGCTAAGTGTCACGAAAATTGCGACGGCGCGACGATCAAATAAGATGGAACGCATCAAATAATAAGTGACCCACTACAATCCCTCGGATAAATCCTACTACTCCCAAAAATTAAAACCATTTAACGTATAATTGAATAGTAAGCCAACAGCTGCTGATTTTCAGGCCGATCCGTAAGCAAAAGTGTACTCGTGCTCTCAAAATCAGTTAAACAAATAGTCACCTTTAACGTTTGAGTATTCTTTATAAATAAATTCTTAGTAATAAATGTAAATTATGTAGAGCTTGCCCTCAGTTCCTGAAATGCCCTCTCTCAGCCTCTGCTATGCGGAGCTGTTATTCACCTCGCAACAACCTTGACATTTTGGTTCACTGTCATCACACTGTGTTGCTAATTTATTTTAGAACCAATTAAATCTCGCGCAAAATTAACGGTGAAATAAAATTCAAACTCCTGCACCATCACACATAGAGTTATTTCTACACGGTTCATAAAATAAATTAATTGATATTATGATAAACAAATTATTCATAGTTAATCAATTTATGTGGATAATTCGATTATTTTGTAGCAAATTCGATATGCACATTATCTGCAAATATACTTACTATATTCTTCTGATATAAGTACACTGGCTTAGCTAAACGGCCAAGTGTAACGTAATTATATTTCACCTATAATTACTATATAACAAGCGAATGGAATGGAAGATAAGATGAATGGATAGAGTGTGAGATGATATGGAAGATAAGAGCATCAATACAGAGCTAACAATGGACAGAAAAGATTGACAGAGAACGGCTTAATACGCAGACCACAAATAAAAAAAACAAATGCAAAACAAAGTATTATAATGATAATGAGACAATGGAATGATGAAGTGCACTGGGGAATTATACTATACTCTGTACACACAGACATATATTACTAAAGATATAACCTAAAATAAGTCATTTTTAATTTGATGGACCGAGCTGCGTTACGACGTTGGGTGGAACAATTAACTCCATAGCTTGTACTTGTTAATTAAAAAGGGTCCTTCTCGTAGCCGAGGAGGGCTAAACTTTTAGTGAAGGGCTTAGTAGCCAGCCTGAGTGTCAGCAGTTATTATGCCGCTTGAACACGAAAATTCATAAACGCCGAAGCGCTCACAAATGCTACAACGGTCACCAATTACCGCAACGACCGCACCCGAGCTATGTGCGATGCTAAAAGAAGTTTGTGAGGATGGACAGATGGATATTTGGTACTTCTTCACGCTTAAAATACTAAATGAATTGGAATGAAATTTGGTACAGGGATATATTATAGTCTTGAAAAACATATAGGCTACCTCTATCACGCGAGCGAAGCTGCGAGCGCATCTTAGTATGTCGTAATCTTTAAACTACTTCCCAAATAAAAAACATACTTTTGCCCATGTGGCGCGCTAATCCAATCAACAGTTTAAGCGCGGCAGCTGATAGGTACGAGTACATTGCCGCAATAGTTTTTCAATTTAACCGAATTGCTCGAGATTGCCACGATCTATCATTCCACGACTATTATTGAGCTACAGTTAACTCGTCTTGTAACGTATGACGTTCGTTTATTCTAGAGATTTCAAATTAGTAAGCACTCAGGATTAGTAATTTCGACAGATTTATATAGATCAAGGCTGTTCAACCCCAGGATTGCGGGCCATAATGTGGCCTGCGAACGGATTTTAAATGGCCCGCGCAAGTTTTTAGAACGTTTTTATTACGCAAGTCCTGACAGTAATTAATTAGGAATTACTAGTGGCCCGCAGTAAATTTATAATTCCTTATTTGGCCCGCCTGTCAAAAAGATTGAGTCCAGCAAGCGACCTCGGGAAAGACGGCGCTGTGTGTGTGGCCACATAGCGTCGTAGAGTAGAAATACTCAGGGATGACCCCGAACAGGGCATCATGCAAAGGACTCAGTTCGCGTTCCTCGTGAGATCCCGGAGTCCTCACAAAGCGTTGAGGCAGGCCACCGGGGGGTTTTAGTGGGTCAAAATCCCACATACCCCGGTACTTCTCCCAAAGTGCCGGGCACCTTTTGAAGGTTTCCCCCTCGATAACAAAAAAAAGGTGTGTGACCGCTAGTAGCAGAACTAAAGCGGTTCCTTTAGAAGAGAAGTTAAACCGTTTTAGTTGTTAATATTGACCGTGACTTAAAAATATTGGCTTTGGCCACTAATTCCTTCACTAATCTGCAGTAGTCCACGGTACAGAGTAACCTCTACACTTCTAAATGTCATGTACTTAACATACATATTTTTATCAAATGTAGTAAATATCATCTAGATTTTGCAATATCACAATCCCTGCTGACTAGACTGACTCTATTGCTTCTGTTACTATAAATACGAAAGTTTTTCTATCTGTATGTCTGTTAGGTACCTACTACTAACCGATTTTGATAACAATTAGTACAGAACTAGAATAGAACTTAAGAAAAAATATAGGATACTTTTTTTATATTAGATAAGTTAGCGCTGGACTACGATCCCACCTGATGGTATGTGGCGATGAAGACTTCGATGGTTAAGCGAACTCATTTAGTAGAAGTCCATTCACTCTAGACTCTTACATTGACTAGAAGACATTTACATTGTAATCGAACGGGAACACCGACGCGGACAACTTATTCCAATCCTTCGCAGTACGGATGATAAAAGACGAGGCAAAGCGCGTCGTTCGTATTGGTTTATACTTTACGACGAAGCGGTGGATACCCGCCGTGCGTCGGCTCGTTCGATGGTGGAATGGGGATTTTTTTTGTATAATAATTTTTCGCGGATAAGGCTTGAACGGTATGTATTCATTGTATTTTATTCAAGTTCATACAAGATGTGTCGTTGACTCAAGGGGAAGAGGGGGTGTTGAAGCAAGTTGGAGTGAAGGAGAGGGTAGCGGGCAAAAGCTGGTACTTAAATAATACCGCGGAAAACAACCTTAAGAGCTTAGTAGTGACTTATTGTATTTATAATGAGGCGTACTCACGAGCCTCAGTTGTCGTCTGGAACCCGTTCCAGAGGCGGAGAAAGTGATGTGATAGAGGTCAATGCCCATTACCTCACTCCCACTGACCCTGAGCGCGAGACACGTTTATAGGTCATAGCTCTAGTACTCTAGAACACTTACTAAAGTTATTTTAACTTCTAGTACGTACTCACAAAACAAAGTAGCTACTTTAAATCTGAGTTATTAATTCTATTGATTCATTGATTTTTCTATTACTTTCATTCATTCATTTATTGTTTTCATGCTTAAAGATTAGGTGTTATGACATAGTACTCCTATGTGTGTGAGCATTAATAAGCTCCGTCAAGGCATTTAATTTTTAGAAGATATATTTTAATGCATCAGAAGCATAAAACAAAAAATTAATTTGTACACAAAAAAAAACGAAATGACGCATTAAAATTGATACAAGAAATCAATAAATAATAATGTAAAAATTAAATCCTCAATTAAAATTAAACATGTCAATCAAACAAACAATGAAATAAGTTGTAACTGAGTAAACCATAAATAATTTTAACAAAGTAATACACTTAAAATAAATTATAAATTAACACACTTCACGTCACTATTTGTTGTTTTATGGGATTGTCTATGTATTCGTAAAGTATTTCTTATCGCCAAAACTACCTCATAACTTTACCGGAGTAATGGCGGTAATTGATAAATTAATAATCTCATAACAATCTTGTAGAATTAATCGTTACATAGTTATATTTAAATACAATGTCAAAATGCAACCTAAAGCATCTGCAATGTATGTTATCTATCATTAGCCTCAATAACAATTGTTTACAATGCAATTAAAACAAATTCGTGATCGCTTCAAGTTCAAGGGCGGTACCCGTGACGCTTCCTGCGGCCTCCTCGGCCCTATTGTGCTATATAGGTCAGTGGGCTAGCTCCGTCCTGGAGGACAATCTGTTTCCTGTTGTCATAATCAACTGATAATCGTGATCGATGGACTTGGACGCCCGGGTTTTAAGATGTCGTTCCGAACGTTCTTGGATTTTTTTTAATTTATTTATTACATTACATGGTATCTAAAAAATACAACTAAGTCCAATCGGAGAAATCAACTCAACCGTTGAGCAATATTATAATTAGTTTTACAATAATAAAGACAGATGTCAATTCTGCCTGGTACATTTTCCAAAATAACAAAAATTCACAGTTTTTGAGTAAGTCGTTTCCTCAACCGTTCGACTCAAATTGGTACCTACCGATATAGGCCCTTTTGGGATCCCGTTCAGCGATCTTTTTAACCGTTACGTTTACGCTGAAGGAAATCACAAGTTTCCACGGCCTGCTAAAGTAATACAGTAATGACACAGCGTGACGAGACGTCAGATACTATCGACACACTTATTGATCTATCGTTTTTGTTGGAGTTTGTTTAAACTTGATTACTTAACCAATAGCGTGGCGTGGAACGCCTCCGACCCGGCGACACTCAGAACTTCCATGACATACATAATTCGCTTTACATAAGTATTTGTTCATCAATTTCTAGTTCAACTGAAGTAGCTTACGTTAATATGCCAAATGTGTGTAAACACCTCGTATACTTGATTATCGGTGATTCCTGATTGATGCTGCTGATGAGAAATGAATTTGAAGTTCTGGAGCAAAATGCGTTGATTAATAGTTAATTTTTAGTACACAAGATAAAAATGTAGGTATTTGACACGCTCTTTTAATAATTAAATTTGAAAATCACATTCCTCTAGAACAGGCGAAGACCAGCCGGGTCAACGAAACTTGAAATGGCCAATTGTGATTCAATTACAGTGTTCAATTGACATGTTACAATAACCAGCATCAGATACTGATTTTTTTCGAGTGAAACCAAAAATTAAAAAATGCCATCTAATTCCTACAAATTTTTACCGTTAATCATCATCATTTCAACCAGGCCCCTACTGATATACGAAACCCACTAGGCTTAAGTATACAGATTTCAGTTTACTACTCTGGGAAGTAACATAAATATAAAAAGTAATATGCATATATTTACACATATCCTTCCAGCAAAGTACCTAATTGTGATAACATGATTGTTTCCAGTGATGAAGACGACACGAGCCGACTGGTCCGGCAGCTGAGCCGCATCAACCGGCCACTCGGGGTCACCTTTCCCCAAATGATCAAGCTGATGGGCCAGTGCCAGCAGGTAACATCACGTCTCCGCGATCAGGTACTAACCAACTGCACTTGTTTTATGTATATCCGGCTCAAAGGATCACTTTGGTCCTTCCAGCCAGATAATGTGCACGCTTCTTTAATTTATACTAACTAATACTACTAATATTTTTTATACTAACAAGTTTATAATTATAAAAATATTCTACTAAGGGAATGAGACCGATAAAAAATGTTCCTGGATGAGTTCAGTGGATTGATTCAAATGTCATAGATATTAGTATATATTTTTGCTGTAAGATCCACGGTCATTAAACACAGCCGTGGACAAACACGTTTACCGTGGCCAAAGGATTAGACAGAGTAGTATGATGTAGGTAAAGCATTCGTTAAACACAGTATTTAGCTGACTGAGTACCATTATATATTAAAGATACTTCACAACTTCCATTGGGTCTAAAGTTATTTGTGGGCCTTGGCCTCCTCAACAAGCTTTCCTCTGTCTCCAACGTTTGGTCTCCGCGTTGTTACCCATCTCGCCCTCCTCTGAAAGTTTGTTCCTGCACCTTTCTCATTTTACCATATTCTACAAAGAAATTTAGGATGCTAGTCTTTTAGAGTCATCAGTCAGTTGAAGAAAATACAATTGTCTTTCCGTCCGCGTCCTGGGAAATCGGGGACAGAAGCCTTACAATGAACACAGATACTTCTGTTTTGTTGACAACTACTGAAACAACACGGCAATACTGTTTTGTACACAGACGGAATATCCGTGTAATTTTGCTTACACTGACTTACAATACTTAGATACCTGCTCTTTTTAATACCTAAGTATAAGTGACAAGGTTCAGCCCGCGGCTTCACCCACGTTGTAGGCATGTTGGTATAACGTAGCCTGTGTGTTTTTCCAGACTATAATCTGTCTTTGTCCAAATTTTCATCCAGATCAGTTCAGTGATCTTTGCATAAATTAGTAACAAACATCTATCCATCTGTTTTTGCAAACTTTCGCATTTTTTAGTACCATTTAACTGAAAGCATTATTTAAAAAAGCACCAAATAAATAAATCTTCTACCTATTCCTAGGATACAATTCTAAAATAATGTTTACCATACAAACTTGTAATTTTGTATGTCAAAAATCTTGTTGCATCGTTGTCGAGGTTAGAAGTAAATATTGACATTTCACACAGCTTTTGCAATTAATACACGCAATATTGAAATATCAGCTCGGAGAAATGTTTGTAGCCGATCTAGCCTGTGACTCGGTAATGGTACTACCATCATACTCAACTTCCAGAAGCGATGGCGTCCTCGACTTTATGACTGGTAAATTGACGCCAAAACAAGTTGCGAATACAATCTCCGGGCGGACCGCCATCGTGGCTAAGTTGTATTCGGGCTGACAGGTTTTAATATCAAAACTTCTGAAAAATATCAATTTAAGTTATTGCGAATAAGTTCAGACGATATAAAAATAAAAATAATATTTCTTTTTCATATTCATTGGTAACTTTCATGTGAACATAAATAAGTCGGATGTATTTTT
>DWJZ01001170.1:0-24983 GCA_018249125.1 Asbolis capucinus | reverse complement strand
ATAACAAAGCTACCCTGCGTCAAAATTTTCGAAAAATACTTAAAGTACAGAATTGTCTCTGTTACAGTTTTATTACCAGTATATATTACGCTAGTTATAAAACAATCATACTCAAGAGTCCTAATGATTACCTAAATCGCTCCTTAGTAATGATAATGTAAACAGAATTTATAATTTACAAAATCAGTATATAAATTAGGTATTAAACATTTAAGTAACCATCACTGACTCTGAGTGCGGCATTAAGTGTACTTACAACTGAGCTGAGGGTATCGCTGGAAGACGAAGGCGTGATAAGTTGGCTTGACCCGTCGCGTCGGACATAAGTGAGGCTCGCGCGTTTGCACCGCGGCGACATCGGACCAGCGCCGTTTTTCTGACGCATCAGCTCATCTACTATCGACTGTAATAAAACACAATAACACTTATAAAGTTAAAAATCTTTAGGCACAAGGTTGACGAAAAAACCATTGAACGCGAGTATTGTTGGTATTTTTGTGATAGAAAAATGTCATTAAACTCGTAAGGACACCTCTGTATACAAGTATGTAGATAATATTGTGAATGTACTTACCTACATAGATATACTAGCAAAAGTAAGCTTTTAAAAATATATCTTGACTATTAAAAAAATACAATCACACGTAATTGTTCAAGATAACCTATTACGGAATTTTCAATAGTAATACTGCTTAATCAAATTCAATGGCAATAAAAATTTGCATGACAAATATAAAGTGCGATTTCGTGTATTTTTGGATACAAAATTTGTATAAGACTTGCTTAGATAGGAAGTACATCCCATTCGCACATACAGACGCCCACACACCCCAAGGACACACAGACGGAACAGGCACAGTTACCGTACAAAACTTTGCTACTGCCAAATAATTTACGTAATATCTGAAGGATACTCAATCGACCCACACCTAAAATTCAGTTAGTAAGCTACATAGACGAAACAGAAAATATAATACACGAATCGCATGCAGAAATATTATGACATTGAACTAAAAACTAAAGCTACATCAAGTTACACACGCAAATAAACGAAGTACAACAAAATCTTCATTACCTGTAAACAAACGCTTATGAAAATTGCGTTTTCAGTCTTCAGCGTAACCCACGTCAGGTTATCCTTACTAAGAAGATATTCGAAAGAAAGTTCAAAATTCTTACTGCACTCATCGAGTAAGGATTGTTGGCCGTGTCCATTAGTTTGAGTTTTTTCAACCTGAAATATTTTGAAAATATGTTCATTACGTATATATCTAAAAATACAATTTATTCAACAATAAACGCCCAGATATAATACCTGCTGACAATAAGGAACTTGAATCAAAACCTACAAATACATATTGTAATAGGTAAGTTATTTTAAACATTACAATGTTTTTACGGTATACTGTTATATTTTAAGTAAATATGTACATACATATATTATATGGATTCTTCGATTAAGAATATATTAGATGTCGCCTGCCATAGAAATTTAACACAAAATACCGTCCGCATGAATAAACACTTACATCTTCGTTAATTACCAACGAACTAAAATAAATATTAAAAACATTCAAAATTCAATCTAATTACACCCACTGTACCTAGTTCGTAATAATCAATAATTTGAATGCAGGGTTCGGCATTGAGGAACGTTTTTATGTTAGCTGTTTTAAACAAACTAAACAAAACACCGCTGCATATTTCACGTGAGGTATTACGTTTCGAGCCACATTTTGTCGCTGACATCTAGATGTAGTATTGGTCGAAGTATGGGTTCTCAAACTCGTATAGAGGACATATTTCGATCAATTCGCATAGACCGCGCTCACAGCTTGACGTCATCCGTAGGCCTGTCAAAAGTTTCTCACGTCACCGCCGTCGAGCCGTGACCGCTGTCATACATTTGGGTCGAAATATTTCGTCCATACGTGGTCTGTACCAACCCGTATATATTTCAAATGTTAAGTTTAATACTTTTACTTCACATTATTTTTACTTCACAATATTATTAGGTTTTGATACCGTAATATCGGTGTATAAAATATATATTGGGACTACCCAAATTATAGTAAAAAAATAATAATATAGCTTCCCATTCTCAAGAGGGAAAGAAAAAATGATTAAGTATATTTCTTTCATTATTAATATTCATACTTGTAAAATTGGCAACAAAAGGTCACATGAACCGATCTGCAATATTAACAGCGATTAAGATACAAGATGTCAAAGACCTCTGTGAACTATTATTATAAATAAAAATCTTTCGACAGCTCAGACATCTGATGCCAAACTAAGCGTTAGTTTGTATAATAGTGATCATACTACTGATAAACAGGCATATATTTATAAATACATATTTATATAGATATTTTCTTACACCCAGACACAGAACAAACATTCCTGCTCATCACCGAAAAGTTTATTGTGGGTGATGAACCTTCGACCCCCGGCGTACCACTCAATTTTACTAACCACTACACCAACAAGTCAAAATGTATAAAATATTTTATTAGCAGACCATTTTTCTTTCCAATTCGATGTGGGCGTAAACGCTTGCAAATCAATTACAAACTATTATAAGCGTTAAAAGTATTCAAATGGTGTAATTGAGCATGAATATATTACAATAACTACAATAGTAAAATTAAATATTATACGTTATATACTTTTACAAATTATTTTTTACATATAACCTATTATATCTGATCACCATAGTACAAGCTAATGCTTAGTTTAGGGTCAGATGACCGTGTGTGAGTTGTCCAAATATTATAACATCCCACCTGGTAGTAAGGGGCATTGTAGTCTTAGATGATAAAGCGCATTAACTTAGAAGAAGCCTATTCACTCTTGTCTTGAAGACACCTACATATATTATATTTCAATGAAAATAAAGATGCAGGCAATTTGTTGCAATCCAATACAAAAGACGAGGCGAAGCGTGTTGTCCATACCGGCACACAATAAAAACATGGGTACCAGAAGTTCGTCGAGTCGTTCGACGGTAGAGGGGCAAGGGGAATCAATGCATCCAATAAAATACCAGTGAATGGCAACTCTGCCAGAAGGCTTTGTAGGTGGGTTTCAGCGTCATCAACAAGCCTTATTGCACGCCTCTCCATTGAATCCAAGGCTATCAGGTGTGTTTTTTCGGCACTATCCCAAATGTTACAACAGTACTCCACACTTGGTCTTACGTATGAGGTTTTAAAAATGTTAATTCGATACGTGGAGCATCGATAGATAAGTCTGTACTCTAAATATAAATTAAAACAATTTCTGTACTTAACGTAAGTACGTAGCGAATTAATTAACTCACATTATGCAACGTAGTTATCCTCCAACATCTCATTCTGGTGACCTTGTACCGTTGCTCCCGTGATGGATGGGTGGTACTCATCAGGGTAAGCTCCTTGGACGCCAGCGACACCCGCACCCGGCAGCTACCCTCCCCCTCCCCGGCCACATTACAAGCATCCGTCGTTGCCTCCCCGGCCGGTATTCGACCGTAATGACTGAGCGTGCGCGCTAGTTCTATGTACTGAAATATTAATATTACAAGAGTGAAAGTGTGTGGTTGTCTTTTAAGTTGAAACGGAGCGGCGGATTTACTCATTTGTTTATAGAGATAGTTGATGGAGATTGACACAGGCTGCCTTTAATAAAAAGCAGTAGTTTATACCTATGATATGTAATTCAAGTTAGGTTGAATAAAATGTATATAAAACTCAATTGCTTTATTTTAGCAACACAAATTGGCAACAGTGTTATAAAAGTCCTATGAAAATTAAATCATATTTAAATATACACAATTAATATAATATACGACATACAACAATCATATAATATACAACAATCATGACACAAAAGTAACACGATCTTTTTAATTATAAACATATTTTTTAGAAGAAATTAAAAACTAAACAAAATTGCTATGCTCAACTTTAATTTACTCCCGAAATATTTTTTCTGTCTTTCGGCCTGCCTCAAGACTAAAACCGCGAAACCAGAAATTATCTTCCGACGAGTCGCCTTTTTCTGGAAAACTCGATAGAGACAAAACCTATAAGACTGTTGGTACCTATAAGCTATTTTAATCGTCGTCACCCTCAATTCAGATTCACACTCTTGACACTGCATATGATTAACAGTTACATCAATTCTATGTCGTTGCAATCGTTGCCAGAAAGATCTCCTTCATTGGATATTCTTGCTGAAGCCATCTTTCGATGTTTTCAAAGTTTTTGTTATTTTACAGGTAAATGACAACAAGCTATTTTTTATTATTTACTCGATGAGAGGAGTCGATTTATGTGTCAACAAATGCCAAATTACATACCAAAATACCAAAAAAAAAAACAAAAAATGCATTAAATATTTTATAATGAAAATGAGAATAATTATGTTTGTGTTTAAAGAATTATATTCTCATTTAAACATCTAAAACCAATTTTTATGTCGTTATTGAATTGGCAGGTATTGACTATTGACTTGGATGACGGATAACAGCCAAAGTAGACCTAAAAACATGAGCTTTATACAGGGGTTTCTTAAATAAGGGTGCGTTACGAAAAGAAGGGTGTATAACAAGAGGTAGAGTTTGTATATCGTTCCCTCTTGATAGGGGGAGACGCGGGTACTTGAATGTCGCATGTCGCACCTAGTAAACATCAAGACATTTCAAAATCATCTATACTACTCGTTATATTAAAAAGAGGAACGATACGATTGTTTGTTTATTTTAGTAGAATAGGAAAATACTGGGCCGATTTGAAAAATCTTTACCATTAGAATTCTACACGATGCTATAAAATATTTTCAAAAACCTTAGCGGTTTGTATGAAAACTTCGATAATGTAACCCAACGTATAGAAAAAAACCTTATATCGCTTAAGCTGCGAAAATTATTGACAATAGAGCAAAGTGAAGTACACTTTATAGACGACATCAATATGAAATGAAAATTGATTATTTTCTCGTTGGAGCCAAAAGCTCACTTAACGAAAGTCAAAATTTTACAATACAAAGACTCTACATAAGTTACAAAGTAAAAGAATATTTCAAGAAGTGTAAGCCGAAAGGGAATAAAACCGGCGGAAAAAAAAATTCCGGTACTCCTTTAAAACACACACATATTTGTATATATTAATTACAAATTATTCTTTCTTAGACTTGGGTGGAACGGTTGCGAATACGTATTATGTCCAAGCATCCTTGTCATTAATACATTCATTTACACTATAATATATAACCCTTTCTGTATAAGCCGTATTTTAATTTGTCTCTTAAATATTTCAATATCGAGAATAGACTTTGGCACTTTATAATAAAAACGTATACCGAGCCCCAAAAATGATTGCTGCACGTTACGAAGGCGAAATGCGGAGGTAACCAAACAGTTCATATTTCTAGTTTCTCAACTGTTAATATCACTTTTTACTTTGTATAGACCTAAATTTTTACGAATGAACATACTATATATGTATTGTGAAGCTACTGTTAGCACTTTAATTTCTTTAAACTTCTCACGAAGAATTCGCGTGGTTTTACTTTATAAATTGATCGAATGGCTCTCTTTTGAAGTATGAATATTGTCTCGATATCTACTGATTTACCCCATAGTAAAATGTCATAAAACATAATACTATGGAAGTAAGCAAAAAAATAGGTCTTGATGTTTCAAAATCCGTGATTAGTCTAAATCTTCTAAAAGCATAAACCGCTTTACTAAGTTTGCTTGCCAGCGACGCTATATGAGTTCCCCATTGAAAAATACTGTAGATTCTTCTAAGTTTCATACCTCATTATTCAACATAATGATTTTATTAACTCTCTTTACGTTTGGCAAAGCAAATTCAATACATTTAATTTTATTTGCATTTAAAAGTAAATTGTTAATAGTAAACCAATGCGAGATACGGGCTAGAGCAGGGTTACCCAACCTTTTTCTAGTGCTCATATACTTTTATTTGTCCACGGGCCACCGGGGGTCCCAAGTTGGGAAACCCCGTGCTAGAGTACTGTTTACATCGTCAAAATTTTCTTTATCTCTATTAGTTTTCAATATAAGGGAATATTTACAAATAAGTCCGCGACAGCATATGTTTACTGTTACAGTTATGTCATAATAAATACTTTTCTGTGGCAACTGGTTCTTCCAATGCAAAGCGAGGGCAGTAAGAAAAAAACATTTCAAAATCATTAATTTATATAAAAGGTGTTGTTGTCAATACACCAGCATGTTATTTTTGAATGTAACACTGCTTGATTTTGTATTTTAAATATTGAAGTCTCGCACAAGTGTAAAGGTCTTTATCCTCGTTATACACTGTACGCATCACTAAGTTGTGCGTTAGTTATTATAAATTAATAATCTCCTACTTGAGTCGATAAAACGTTAAGGAAAACCAGCGCACTTTAAGAGTTCTCAAAAGCGTTTATCCTTAATAAGTATTATGGAATATCGTCAACCATTAATGACCAAATACTGAGCATTGGTGATATCATACGTCATCATACTGAGGAAACTTGGAGAATACTCCACTCCACTCTGCTCTAATGTGGATTGGTAGAGACTAGCTCGTATTGGTGAAGAAATTACGGAAAATCAAGCATAATAAACAATATCTTTGGACAACTCACACACGGCCACCTGAACCCAAACTAAGCATTAGCTTATGCTGATCAGACAACTGATAAACATACATATATATTTTTAAAATACATGTATAGTTATTACACCCAGACAAAGAACAAACATTCCTGCTCATTACATAAAAGTTGCCTGGGCGGGAATCGAACCCACGACCTTCGGTGTAGCAGTCAGGATCACTAACTATTAGACCTACTGGCCTATCGTAACAAAAATAGCATAAATATCAGAACAAGTTACGATAATGTAAACCTGTAAATTCTTAAGATCAACAAGTATGTGGTACCGTGTGGTGTGTGTACGGTGGGAACTGTCAAGTCAATCAATTGCAGAAAATGCGGGCGTTAATGTAGCATCCTACTCATGCAACCTCTTGATATTTCCTATTGCGAAATGTACATTGTAATAGACCGAAATGAATACATATACACTGCATGAAACACACATGACATATAGGTGTCATATAATCAAGCATCTGGTGTACAATGTTGCAATAATTATGACGTCATGGTTAAATTATTTCAATAACAGATAATTGTTATATTTTACAGATTAAAAATGTAAACGAAACCTTTGTCTACGCAAATCTCTTTTTTAACGGTAATTAGTGTAGTATCTTTATATTATCCGAAATCGGTAAATTACGAACATTAAGCAGAGGTTTCCAATTTTCCCTACACAGTCCATGACGAGTTAAGTTTACAATAAAATAAAAATTTATAGATATGTTTCAACATGAGCAATTGATTAGCAATTTGCCCTTTGAGCTGAAATGGTGACCTCGATGATTTTTCATCGTGTGTAAAAGTAGGTGCCCTATTTTTCCGTCGAACCCATACATTTTGTAAGTATATTTTGCATAACCTAAGAGAAAAGGAATTTGTCTACAGATACTGTTTTCACCTTGACTTTACTGACGGGCTCAGTGATAGTACAGAATTCTGGACCAACTCAAGACACCCGACCTAGCCGCACGCCGCTTTTTTTATTCAATAATTTTGTGCTTGTCCGCAATTCTGCCTGATGGTAAGCTTTCATATAGGAACTTATATATTTCTTGTATAAAGAATTTCTATAAAACAAAATTTTAATTTTTAAAATAATTAATTATGTACTAATACGGCTTTTACTTGACATTATTATAAAGCCATAAATCGTATTAACTTATATCCAAAAATCAAAAGGAAAAAAAATTATGAACTATGAGTAATATGACCTCTACAGTTCAGGGTTACTGAGATTATACTTTTAGAAATTAATTATCAAGGTCAAGAAATTTGTATAGTCGAAATGGTAATTGATATAGCCACATATCCACAAATAAACTGACAGTCAAGGCCTGTGCAGTGTCTTTAAAACAATCAATATTATAAACAAACAAAAGACAAAGAGAATACACTTGTGTTTACAAGGAATAATGCATTTTATTTATATATACGGAAATATTACTTGCCAATGTTAACATTTTACATAATTCAATTGATTACATCATATACTCGTACCTACAACATTACGGACCAGTAATAATATTAAATGAAACATTTTATGGTGTTGTGCAATATTTAAATTATTTCTCTAAAGATGGTATTTGCAATAATTGGGATGGTATTAAAGAAACGGTGTCAAGGTTAATTCAATATGTGTTGTTTTTTTTAATAAATCGTCTATATCTGCAAAATTGCAGCGGCGGAGTTGGTTTGGGGCGTTGGTCGCCATATGAAAGATTGCCGCCCCCTTACTTGCAGTAAAACACGAGAAATCAATAGATTTTAAATCAATTAATTTAGGGATAAAATTAAGATAAAACTAACGAAAGTCATTTACTGTCACAAAATTAATACTAACATCTCCCAAGTCATTGATTCGTATCTTTTAAAGTGTTCGTATCTACTTATCTGGGCGCTCGTATTTTAATATTATAAAGAGGAAAGTTTTGTTTGAGGAAAATTGGTTCCGAATCGTAATTTTTACGGCAACTACATCACCTATCCGGCGGAGCAAGACGCATAGGTACTAAAAAACCTAACCCTAAATTTTGCACTCCCTATTTTTTCTGCCCTAGATTGTTGCCTGCTCTGTATATAGAAAAATCCGCCACTGATTGAATGGGCGGTACTGGAAGGGTTTTAATACTTATTTAATGATACTAAAGTAACTTTAAAGTATCTATTACGTTAAAAATTGGTACTGAGACAGACATGGACTTCAGGAACAACATAGACTATTTTTAATCGAAAAAAAAACTGGCTTTAAGGCTGTCACCTATAGGATTGTAACATAACGTAATGTTCTGAGCAATGTTATAGGTGTTTAGTAAATCGAATGAAGTGAATGTATGATGAATTGATGACAAATGAATGACAATGAAAAACCAACATATGAAATCATCACTTAAAATCAAATTGACTCTGACATCATATTGGAACTGATAAAATGTTATTGTGCAGGCAACAGTGATCAATGTGGCAATAAAGATAATACAATACCAATGACTCCAATAATAACGGATATTTGTATTGCAGTATCACATTTATGGCATTATTGATTACTACAGTAAAATAATATACCTTTCGTCACACTATTTTTCAATTGTTAACTTCAAATTGCATATGGAATATTATAGCTGAGAGCAAAAATAAATAGAGTGACATATTTTCCTGTTTCAACAAGAATGTTAATTATAGTTTCTTCAAAGATGGCAATGAGTACAGACATCACTGCAGTTAGTAGTTGTTGATTATGAGGGTTGTTTTACGTATACAATGCTATATATAAATGTTATATCCATCTTTAAGAAAATGTTACTCTCAGAAATAAACTACAAACTACTTCCTTGCCTTAAAACATATTTTTATGATTTGTTTAATCACATCATAATGTTTGAAATCATGTTTTAGAATAATAAAAAAGATTGTGTATGACTTACCTCTCTCTTTTGTTTCCTTGTTTCATATGCACTAAGTATGTCTTTTGTTTCAGGGTCTACTGATATCCATCCTAAGTCTATATCTTCTATGGTTTGTAAATAAAGCAGGTCTAATGAAACCCTGTCGGTCATCAAATCCAGGTCATAGCATGGGTCCCAATAACTGAAAATAAGGATAACAAGATATTGACACAACAACAATTTAATATTGCATTTGAATTAAATTGGAATTAATATTGTGTGTTATATTATAAATTTATGAGTATGTCCATGATGCATGCCTAGCTAAGTATTGCTTCAGCCACAAAGAGTCTTGCTGTTGTGTATTATGTACTGAGAAATTCACTGTCAGTTTAAAATGATACCCTTTCTTGACCAACGGCATATAAATCATCCCATTGGTGTTCCTGACAGGTATAGATGTAGAAGAGCATTCACCAGTAGCTTTTTGTTAGCAAATCAAATACATAAAAAGTAAAGTAGTTGGTAAAATTAATAAACAGATTGTGAGTACCCATTTGCATTAAAATGTTTAGTATCCATAACAATATTAGTCTATAAACATATACATAAAAAGAAGTAATAGTCACAATTTTACCTTTTTCGTAGTACAATTTTGTCTTCAGGTCTAACATACTTTTGTGATATGTATGGGGATTCAAACTCTTCTAGTTTCTTTAAGGATGGTTGTCCATCTTTAGCACAACTCCAGTTGAATAAGTAGAGAGAGAAATATTTTGTCATGTCCTTTGACAGGTTTATATAGTTACAAGCAATATCTAAGACTGTGCTGGAAGAATCTGTTGATGACACAGACAGAGGTATTCTGTAGCCATTCATTAATGATATTTCGATATCTACTTCATGGACTTTCACACTATGTGTTTCTTGCTGTGCAGAGTATAGGAATGTGACGAGAATATCGGAATTTGCGAGTACAGAGTTTTGCCCAACTATAAAAGAAATATAAAATACAAATTAATCTATTGCAGAAATATAAACCATTTCACAATATCTTAACTGCTAATAGGAAGTAGTTTAGTTGCAAAATATAATCTAAACATCTGTATTTTAAGATTGTAAGATGTATTTCATTTTTATGATTCTTCAGGTCCTTCTTAAATCATTCTGCATTCAACAAATCGAGTTAATTAATAATATGATAATTAGGCATATTTCAACAAAAAAATATTGAAGACGGTTTATAAAATATATTTACTAACCCAATTGGATATACTTCTCCAATAAGATCCTTCTCTCTTCCAGTTGGGAGCTCGTAAGAAACAACTTTTTAGGAGGGAATTGTGGCAATTTGTAGTAAGAGTGATGAGCTTGCAGTTGATCATGCAGACTGAGTAGCTGCTTGTAGCGGGCGGTGCAGTGGAACACTCCATCGATGTAAATGTTATAGCCCTGAATAAGCCCATACGAATTTTTATGGTGCAACTAATACAAACAGCTGTTAATGTTTACATGTTAAATTTACCAACAATGACTAAAAAGCCGAGCTTTCATTTAAATCTACTGGTCTGATATGAACAAAAAGCCTTATCTAAACAAAATAAATAACAGAAGATATTATTATACCGTGTAAGTGATCCCATTGTCGTCACGGAACTGTTGCAAGTCAGGAATTGAAAAATGCATTTTTATAAATTAATCTACTAGAACATGGCATTACTTTTACACTCCAAGTATTAGGTACGATTTATTGTAAACTCGTAAAACTCATTTATTTATTTACTTTTGCTTGAAAATACAAGGAGCAATAACACACGAACACTCACCAAATTGCTAAATCAAAGACTAACAAATACAGAGTAAGTAGGTAGAAGAAAGAAACTATGTATGTATATTATGTCCATAGACTCCATAGAACACATAAACAGACTATATGACATGATATTATGTATCATCGTTTTATACCCTGTTATCGTTTACATTTTTTTAAAAAGTTATCTGTCATTTCATTTTGCTAATCAATTATTCTGGTACTTGACAGTTCCGGTAGGACAGGCTGTTGAACGGTGACAATACAAGTTTTTATTTGTTTACTTTTGGTTATTCATAGTTAAACAAAAAATTCAATTAATATTTGAGGAATATAATTATCAAATAACACATATATCGCCGTTATGTCTAATAATTTGCCTTTCATTAGCATTCAGTGCGATTGGAACGATTTTATCAGGTTGAGTATTGGTGTACTTAGTATATTTTAGCTTGAATAAATTACAGATTAACGATTATAAATGTTTCTTATATCCGTATGTATATTACAGGTTGCCTAATTCGGAGGCATGGATATCATTTAAATATTTTAATAAAACTAGTAATCATGGTAAAATCAGAACGACACTGAACAAAAATGATGGGAAAATTAAAATAAATTTACCAGAAGAATATCAGTACGTTTCTCACAGCACTTTGTGTCTTGTGGTAAAACATATAGAATCTGGCTTAAAAGTTGCATTTATAGCTCCATCGAAAGCCCATGATATACATAAGAATGCGGTTCTGTCAGTTTCCACATCAGAGAGTGCATTAGCTGTATCATCCTGTGAAGGAGATAAACTGATAGTGTGGGACAGTAGGACAAGTATGTATACTGATTTTGACTAGACTATGGTCTACAAAACCTCTTAACAAAACATTTTGTTTCTTATTAGATGAACAACTTCTCGACTTGAAAGGTCATGGAGGGCCTGTGTACAGATGCAGATTTTTCCCCTCGGGTGTTGTAGTGATTTCTGCTGGTGCTGATGGATCCTCTAGGATTTGGTCTGCTGAGTCAGGAATAAATCCCGTCACACTAAAGGGCCACACTATGTCTGTTGCTGATATATGCATAGTAGAGAAAGGGAGAAATGTTATAACTGTCAGCAAGTAAGTAAAAAAATATATATTATCTTAAATTGTCACATTATTATCTGATTAAATTTTATAATGGTTTGTGTTGTATAGATTTTAATTGTATTATTTTAGTTATAAAAATAATTCAAATTCAAAGAATAATTGAATAAAATTCTATATTGTATAGAAAATGGACACTTCTGGATTTAAAATACATAATTTTTTCAGGATTTAAAAGATACAGACAATGATTATGTACTTTTGTTAAATAATTTACCCCAATAATTAATTTTTATCTGTATCTATACAGTTTAATAAAATTTAATATTTTTTATCTGTATCTTTAGAATGCCTTTTTACATATTCTGTTGTACTACCAACTATATATTTTAGAGATGGATCAGCCAAATTATGGGATGTTGGTGAAAGCAGGTGCATAGACAATATTTTGGAAGGCCATGGGCCAATTAACTGCTGTGCTTTGGCTACAACTACTGATATAGTAGAAACAGAAAATGAAAGAGAAGTGAGTTTTTCAGTTTAAGATATATATGCTCATCATTTATTAGTATATAGTAAATTTATTCATCATAGTATGTAATTTCTGTGACTAATATTTGTGGTCAGTTTGCCTCAGCTACCATTTTTTCAGCCTTCATTGTATTTGAAAAGTCTGCCAAAAATGCATGCTTGTCTTGGACATGATCATAACATCATAAACTGAGCAAAATTGATCATGATTATGAATTAACTGTTTTCAGATTGGCACAGAGAACAAACTTCTAATTGTGGGCTGCGAGAGTGGTATAGTTATTTGTGGGCATGTGGCCAAGAGAGAAGAGCTATGGCGGCAGCAACTGATATCTCCATGCAATGCTTGTATAGTTATTGAGGAAACTATAATTGTAGGTTGCAGTGATGGGAAAGTAAGTATCCATGTAAATAAACTCTATACTCAGTTATTCAAATATTACGTAGCTAACACATTTTGAGGTGGTGTAGGAGGGTTTGTAAAACATGATAAGTTTTTTATTTCTTTTTAAAATCATGATTTTGTTTTAACTGAGAGGGGAATTTTAACGACTGTAAAATAATTGTGGGAAAAAAAACACACATTTATATTGTTACCTTTGTTTCTTTACAGATTATATTTTTGAATATAAAAGATGGATCTATGATAAAAGAATTACACGAATCAGCCAATCCAGTTTTAAGTATGGCTGTAATAACTAATCAGATATTCGTTGTTGGGAGGCAAGATGGTAACTGTACTGTAATATCATTACAAAATGACTTTGAAAATGTCAGAGTACAGTTGACAGGTTCAGATTGTGATGGTATAAGAGATGTATCGTTTAACGGAAAGTGGATTTTTGCTGCATGTAGAGATTCCTTTATAAGAAAGTATGATTTCAATCAAGTGATTGTACATTATAAGTGATATACAAAAATACTTGCTATGTTTTTATAATATGTTAGGAGAATAAATAATTATCGAATCTTCATAATAACAGAATTGAATCTTACATTTATTTATAAGGACAAGGCAATTTACTGTTGCCATTATTTGCCTAGGCCATTTTTGGTGAGTAGGTTGAAACTCCTCCAAAATGCATATTAACACTAGCTGGCTCAGCAGATATCATTCTCATTAGATTCATAACTCAGATATATTTACAGAATAGTAAGCCTCGCCTGGTGTCCGAAATTAAAACCGCCGTACATGTGACTTCCTTCTATGTGAATTTTTTGTTTAAATAATTCAATTTTTTTTATTTAGATTTTTTTATTAAATGTGCACGTAAATTCTGAAAGTGCATCCCCGATGGGGGTGCGGTAAAAAGTACGTAGAATCAAAATATTGCCGTACTTCCTTATATAATTAAAATCCATTTAAATTCACGAAATTTATTTTTAAACTTTACACGTGACGGCACGTTTACCATTAGACTAGTTGGCTTGGTCGGGCAATAATAATAACACGAGGACATTTTAATTACACTTTTCTAATACTTCTGCCTGTGGTGCTGCTCAGATAGATACATTTGTGTACATAGAGGATTCTGCTGTGAGTCTGCGTTACATTTACAGTGGTGTGTCTGAATCTGCAATAAAATATTTGTGATTATTTAATTCGCATGAGATGTAAGCAAAGTAGATATATTTTCAGTTCAATATATGTATAATAATACATTTTCTTTAAAATGTTATCCATTGTTATATGATAAATAAAAGCAGCAATATATAATAACAGATTTTTATATTAATTATATTACCCATGTAATACCTTGTTTTAGGTAATTAACTGGCACGCCACAATCAGTGCTCACGGATTATAATTTTGGATATTACGGCTTGCACCAAAAATAGCATAAAATATTATATCATACGAAGGTAACTACATATTTCTACATTAAGTAGGCAATGTAACTACCTTTCGAGTCGTATGGTAACTTCTTTTATAAGTTAACAAGCCACGCCGAAGTCTTATTCCTAATTGTAACCACTGTTGTACATCTGAGTCGATATCTTTCTTTAATTTAATCCATTTTTTAATATGTTTGTGTCGTAAATCATTTGTTCTGAGATTCGTTCCTATATAAAACACGTTTTATTAAGAAAAGTATTGTGCAATCATTAGTTGTTAATAGAAATATCACTTAGCCACAGAATAACCTGCGAAGGAGAGACCGTGCAATAATGGACCAAATACATAAACCCTAACAAACTTAAACATTTTAAATAATCATGACCAAGCTCAGGGGAATATTTTCCGATAACCGTCTTTGAATGGATTTAATCGTAAATTGTAATATGGTTTTCTTCCATGTAGAACTCCTCTACTCGGTACACTATAATCTTCACTTTACTCGATTCAAGAAATCTTAAAGTATTAATGTAATGTAACTAAAAGGTTTAATAAAAGTGTCGCGTTAAATACTAAAATGTCAATGAATGAAGTCAACACCCCCTAAATGCGAATTAGGTGCTGACAGAAACCAACGCCTAACAGAATCTATTACAATAATAAGTATTATTAAGGTTCATGGCCCACTATTGAGCCCGGGTGTCTCCTCGTGTCGTACGAAGGATCTTCGATAGAAGTAAATGTCGACTCAAGAACAATTATGGGGCGCGACAAATACCAGTTCACCTGAAATGTGAGCTGGTATTTTGTTTAGATCGTTTCAAACAGCCTACAAATAAACACATTCCGAAATGCTGCAATGTGTAATCAAATTATTATTAAAAGCAATTAGTTACAATGGGTGTAAGTAAGTTGAATGTAAAATGTTTTTTAAAACTTTTTCTTAATTCGCTGGTAATTCAACGAAAATGTGTTTATGCAGGCGGACAGTATTTTGTGTTAGCTTTCTATGGGAGACGACTTCTAGTATATTCATAATCGAAGCGTACAACACAAGACTCCAAGTTACGAGCGCTTCAATTGGTATTATACTGCCTTTAAAAAATCTATAATTATATTAAATTACTAAACTTTTTACCAGCCTAAGGTACCTTGTTATTGACGACATTGTTCCAGCAATAAGGTTAGGGATATTTCAATTTAGTTGTTATTAGTACTCAAATGGGAAGTTATAATGTTCTCAGACGAGTAATACTTGCTATATTGGCAATAATCGAAATCGACGACGGCTTAAAAGAAGGCTACACCCGAAAATGCTTTTTGCCTTTTGCTTTTTGCCTTGTCTGGGTATGTATTTCATTACTTTTCTTATTTTTCTAGTATACTTCTTGAAACCATATATATACTTTTTACCTTCATATTTCAAATATGTTATATTTAAACAAACGTTTTGCATCCACGCTGTCCACAACTGTAAGTTTTCCGTCACATTTAATAATCCATTACACCATTTTCGGACATTTTCATTGCTTCCAAAACACAAATTATCTGCAAAATAACTATCCAATTGATACCTTCTAATAGGTAGGATTTTTTTAAATAAACATATGAAATATACTTACCAGTATAAAGTGTAGTCTGTATCTTTTTGTTTTCTGTCTTAAATGTAATATTTACGGGAGCCTTTGAAGTATCCTCTATTCTCATGCATGGATTTGCATGTGACCGCTTTCGTTGTCCAGAGGTAGATTTTATATTCTTAACATCACTGCGCTCATAGGAACTTGATTCTTTCGGGACATGTATTTCGAGTGCTTGAGAAATTTCTGAATTTTGATCAGTTTCCGGCGGAAGTTCATCTCGAGTCGAAAAGCGATCCTCCCCATCATGGAGATCTTTAAGCGTATCTTTGACCGTTTCTTCATTATTAACAACGGTATTTGAATTCGAAAAATCTTCTTCATTTACTTTTGTTTCTCCGTATTCGTCCGCTGCAATATAAGAGTTGTCGAGTAATGATTCGTTACTTTGTATGTTTTTAATTGACGTCTCATTGTTATTAACTACTTTTTCTATGTCTTTATTACTAGTAATTGTTTCGCTAACTCCTTCACCTGCCAAATTTAGTATTGCCGTATTCAATTGCGTTGTATACACTTCCTCGTTATTTTCCATTAGAAGGTTTTGTGTCGGTGACTGTATGATATTTTCATCTGTTTCTGTGATTCTTCCCAAAGATGATACGGATTTACTAACACTTTCGGTGGCTTTAAGTAAAGGAGGTTGAACATATTCGGGCCATACTTCATCGATATAACCTAAGCAAATTTAAATATACGAGTACAAATCTCACACACACTTACCTACATACTTAATGTGATATAAAGTCTTATGTCGTCAAATATATTATTGTGCACTTACTCAACAAGTTACGATTGGGTGGCGCTACATTGAAATGTTCTATTATATAATCTTTTGATGATTTAATAACAACTGGTTCTTTATATTCAGATGTTAACTCGGATGATTGCCTGTTGGTAAGAGCATATGTTAATATTCAGGAAATTATTGAATTTTTCATTAATATTAATTACCATGTATCCATACTTATTTGTTTTCTTTTCTTTCTCTTCATTTACTGCAAGCAAAAAAGGAAAATATAATAACGATCTTGAAAGAATTGTGTTGGCAATTGTAAACAAAAAAAAATATTCTTCTGACATTTACAATGGAATAGCATTTTATTACCCAAATTTATATCAGAAAATTTTACTTTTTTTGTTTCTTCATCAAGATCCGACAATTTGGACTCGTCAGCAACTACTGCGTCACTGTCTATTTTAATACCATTTTGTTCAATTTTTTGTTCTTCATTATCTTCAGCTGGAGTAGAATTTTTAAATCTTAAATCGTAATTCTCAGCTTGTTCTGAGATAATAATATCCTTTGTAGTCTTTGTACCAATGGTATCCTGGACGATATTCTCCTCCGGGGTTTGATTTGAAGCAGTAATATCATTTCGAATATTGGCGTCGTTAATGAGTGGTTTTTCGCCGGAATTTGTGGTACCATTATTATCTTCTTTAATGGTATCGATATTATATTCTTTGATATGGTCGTCTATACCGCTAGTTTTTATAGCATTATCATTAATTTCATTATTGTTAACAATATTATCTACTGGCAGTACGTCAATATCTTTGATATTTTCATTCATATTATCATCAATGACGTCAGAATGTTTGACATCATTTTCATCTTCTTTGATAATACCGAGATTTTCGACAGCATTTCCAGTATTTGTGACATTATTATTATCCTCGTAGTTTTTGACTGTATTTCCAATATTTGTGGAAATATTATTATCCTCGAAGTTTTCGACTGTATTTCCAGTATTTGTGACATTATTATTTTCCTCGTAGTTTTCGACTGTATTTCCAGTATTTGTGACATTATTATTATCCTCGTAGATTTCGACTGTATTTTCAGTATTTCTGACATTATTATTATCCTCGTAGTTTTCGATACTGTTGATTATATCGTAAATTTTTTCTTCTAATAAACTTTGTATTTGTTCTTTAATAACATCAATTTCAATTTCGCCATTTTCCTGGTCATTTTCGGTTGTTATTTTATCAGTTGGATACACCTCATGCTCCTCAACATTATTTTTTTCTGTCAAAATGTCCTCAAGTGCACTTTCATTACTATCTTCGCACTCTTTCGATGAAAGCAATGTACGTATACTGACATTATCTAGACTTAGTTCTGAACTTGAAGGATCTATTGCCTTGCATGTGACCTGTAAATATTGTATAAAATTAATACCTACAATAATACACTGTTTAATTTGGTGCAATGTAATAAAACTTGAAATAATACCAGTACGCCTTGTATTAACTCATCAAGTATATCCAATACAGGGCCTATTTGTTCCTCCATTTCTGAAAACAAACCAGGATTTTTCATTATCCTAATATATTGATTACAGTAAAAATATATAAGGAGCAGTAAACAACCAAGTTATATCACACTAACGTAAAAAAAATATCATTAATAATGTAAGTATATATAAAGTAACATTCTGCCAAAGTTAACAAACTTTACCCTCTAATTGTTCCATCAATTCTTTGTATGACGTATCTTCAAGTACATTTACTATCCAAATTGTAACCTTGAACAGGTAAAGACAAGATTTATTTCTTTACATGTTCCTGCTGCGTCATAAAGAAATGAAAATGGGCGAAAATATTAATGACATTGGCCACTAGTAAAAGAATATAATGTATTATTAGCAGAACAAAATTAGAAATTGTAGTTCACTGCTATACAATCTAGAGCTATTAAAAAAATAATCTTTGCAATAATTTTAGTCGGCAATTAAATAGTGTCCTTTAAATTATTATTTACATTACACTCCATTTTTTCAGCGAAAACGTTCGTAAACTTACATACCTTTTTTGCCATTTCATTTAAGATTTTGTTATTCTTACAAGGATTGTTCATACATTTATTTTTTTGTCGCAAAATTTTATTTATTTCTTCAATGACAACTAGGTGTATTTTTTGTAATCTGGAAATTATTTTAGTTAACGTACACAAAAACTATTGACTGGTATGTATACTCGGTACATTTTCGATCTGGATTTTTTCTATGCAAACTGGTCAATTTTGTAGTATAGTAAAGAAATGGTATGTATAAAAAAATATATACATTTTTTTTTAGTACTTACTCCTCATTCAGAACTATGTTAACAGGTGGACTGAGCTTTTGAGCTATTTTACATGCAAATAATAAAGATACTGCCATATTAAAATCTTTAGTTTTTTCCGATCTTGATTTGGAACGAATTGGTGAACTGTAAAATATTTTATTAAATTATATTTTTTCATTTGTAAGTATTTTACTACTTGCAAGCAGCGGCGCAGGAAGAGGAAGACGGCACGGCGGCGGGGCGGTCTGTTCCGGGTATCACAATAAATAAATGGCAAAGTTTTTTTTCCTTGAAGATTCCGCCATAAGGCAATCCTTGACTTCTCAGTGGCATCGTTTCTCATATCTTTCATAAAATGTTGTTAAAAGCGAAGAGATAAAAATAATATTTAAGAAACTCGTGTTGTTTTATTTGAGATGATTGCTTTTAACATTCGATGGGGTGACACCATCAATTTCTGCACCGGGTGCCACCAAAGGTATCTACGCCAGTGCTTACAAGTACGTTTCAAACCTAATTCTTGGAACTTCTATGCAGAAGTGATTACCGTTTTCTCTTAATCTTCTTTCTAGTTTTAAAAAAGTTTACAGCTTCTGATATCCTTACTACTGGGGTTTGATTCATCACATGTTTTCTTAGTCGATCTACCTATAGAAACATGTACTATTATTTCAAAAGGCAATAAAATGTATATAGTAATTTATCCGTACAAATCTTGTAAACAAACTTAGTGTCAAAGCAATGCTTTAAAAATTTATTATTTTTACAAAACTCACGTATTGTGTCATTGAAGTTATTACTGTCCAAGATATTAGTGTGGTAAACATGTAATGAGACGGTTTTATAAGAGAACTGTAATATTTATCCAATTTTAGGTTACAAATTTTGTACGGGTGGAAGAAAAGGGCTATATCTGTATTGGGGCGGCTTGGAATATAAACCCCAATCCCATGCTGGCCTACCAGGGTTTTGTAAAAGGCGTAAAGAGGGTCGCGTACGCATATGAAGGTCTATTAGTTCCTTTCTGGCAAGCAACGCGTTAGTAACACATCCAACTGCTGTTATTAACGTCCATGGGCGGCATCACTTACCATCAGGTGATCCGTCTGCTCGTGTGCCTGCTTGTCAAATAAAAAAATAAAAAAAGTTATTCAACACGTAAAATTAGGGTAATTTGATAAAATATAAATGAGTGCTGAAAAGTTTCTTTCACCGATACACCTTATTAAGTCACCTTATGTCGTTGATACTTACAATCTAAATTTTTGACGTTCAGTGTTTTAAATATATACTTTTTTATTTATGAATAAATTGTATGTGTCTTACCATCAAAGCAGGTAATGTATGACCATTATTTTTCCAAGTATATAAACAGTGTCGTTTAGTTGGTTCGGCTAACTCGACAACCCTGAGAGGGCAACTTCTATCTTTGGTTGTCTTTTTCACTCCTGCTGTTTTCTTTTTCACTTTCCGAGTTTTGCGTTTCCGAGACGAAGCACATCCAGGGCTATGCAAAACAGTTAAGGATACATATGAATAACAGGTATACAAATATCATGTCGATAAATGATATGATAAAAACAAAGTGTCAAGTGTTTTGTGTACAACATTTTCAACCTCTATTACAACGATTTCATAGGCCATATTTAATACGAGAAAAAATAACGATCTGCGTGAAAATTTCGACAATGTAACCCAACGTGTGAAAAAAGTACCAAAAAATCCTTATATAGCGTACGCTACGGAAATGATTCACAATAGAGCAAAGTGATGTACTACAGTTTTATAGAGGATATCAATATCTACATAAAATTCCGTGATAGTGAATGGATAACTGTTACAATTTTCTGGTAACTGTTTCTTCCGAAGCGAAGTGAGGGCAGTGTCTAGTTTATAATATTTATAGGGTCCGTCCGAGGCTCTGCACGCGTGGTAGTAATGTTGAGAAAAATAACCCTATGTCCGCTTCGACGTGAAATACTGACAAACATATCTACACACGCACATCTATAGTATTATTATGGATGGATAGTAAGGAGTAAGGATACTAATGTGTGTTAGTTAATATGCACATAATTAGAGGATGATTTTTGTACGTTTTGTGATACATATAAGAAACATTTAACTACCATTTGGAACAAGATGGCAGAAGAATCTTAGGAATATTATATTCAGATTCATTTGGTTTTGGTTTGTGTTCACGTAACTCAATTCCTCGTAAAATTTCTTGTTGGACATTTATTGCTGACCAGTGATTTTGAAAATCCAATTCCGTAGAAGAATTACCTAAAATAAAACCCAGAATAATTTATAAATCACATCAAATTAAACCGCAGTGTAGTGGTTTTATGTTTTTTTTATTGAAACACATTACAGTGACACATTATAATGTTCCACATTATAGGTTCCCTTTATCGCGAGTGGTGTGGATAAAACAAATAACACAAGAAATTAATTACATTCTTCACCTGGGAACTTAGTGGAAATACCATGTTTATTACTTACTTTATTTAGTCGGAAGCTCCATTATCTACATAACGCGTAATTCAATTCGTTTAAGTTAATTTTAATAAGTTCTTAATTTAGCCCATCAAATTAACTAAGTAACTGATTATTTGTTTTTTACTTTGATATCTACGAGTATATTATACCAAGGTATTCCAGAGTTGGCTACAGCATGGTCTCTATAGGCACCTGTACCTAGCATATCACGTGACTACGTAATCAGTATAACTACTTACTCTCTTTCTTTGAGATGTGGATCATTTTTTGAACTTAAAATCTTTCAAATTGTTTTTTATAACATTAAAACTTTTTAGTGTTTACTTCACATCGAAATGAACTTATCCCAATGGAGTGTTCTGATTACTTTAAAAAATTTAGTACCATTTTTAATGTTATGGTGGAAGCAAGAATAGAAACTAATAAATCTATTAGCCCGTGACCACTTGCGGGATGTGATAGGTAGTATCTTTATATACTGGATGATTTGGGTAAAATTTACGAGGACTTGGATGTTAGTCATAAACAAACTGCCGGAGTTACTTTAAATAACAAAGTTAAGGTGGAGTTTCCTAAAATAATAAATTAAATATATCACTATTTTTCTTTATATTTTAAAAACTGCTTTTGGAAAGACCATTGGTACGTGAACTTACAAGTGACAACGCCACCTAGTTGCCCGAGTCAAAAGCAGAGGCTTTTATTTACCGGATATTTCCATGGCTACGTCTCGGAAGGTAAAGCAACTCAACAGGTAGGACTACTCTTTATCATACTATTTGGGTAGGACGACCTGAATTCTGTGGGGATTATTATCAGTAGTCAGCCGTCAAGACTAGGTATACCTAGTCTGTGCGAAAGTCAGTGAGTAAATCCATAAGTCAGTGTTAAAAAGTGTCAGATCGTGACAGTAGACGTTTATGTGCCGTTTGTGCGTATTAAACTTTTATTCTTTGTCAAACCAGCGGCTTGTCACGTTGTATGTTTGTTTAGGTCGACCAATAACACAATTTCGTAAATTTATTTTTTAAACGTACTAGTGAATTTAAAAAATTAAATACTGAAATCAATCGTGGAATTTTAAAAGACTTAATTATGTTATTCAATTGACTGTGTATCTAAAGTAGTAATTCATAATTTATTTTATAACTTAGAATTCTCTTTCTCGGTATTGTAAACAAAGGAGTTAAAATGTGGTCTCATTTGGAACGTGGAAGCTCACCTGTAGACTGGTGTGAATCAAATTATTCTATTTCACCAGTTATAGCTGAATTCGTAAACACTGTAAGTGATTGTTTTATTAAAAATTTACTAAGTCGTAGTATCATGATGTGATAAATAATTCGGCAAAAATGTTTACTTTGAACTTGAACTTTAAATTTATTAAAAATGCAAATATATTCCCACTTGGCCACAGATTCAGGTAGGAAGTAACTGTAATTGAATATGCAATGTTTCTATTATTTCAAAGTAGGTTTAATTTGTTAGTAAGTGAGTTTAATTTGAGATTGCTTAAATTAGCACTCCAATTAGAGCAAAACATATGGCACCTTCTATTCTTTGTCGAATAAATACATAAGTTACATGTCATTTTAATTAATACAGTAAAAAGAACCCGTCTATTTAACCATTTATCCAACTGCATTAAAACTTTATATAATAAAAATAAAAAAAGTCATGAATTTAGATTAAATTTATGCATTTCTTGTATAGTAATACTTTTGCTTATTTTCTGTTATCTTGATTGTAATTATGCTTTCAGGTGAGCAATATCCTCTTTTTCTTGTTCCCGCCAGTGCTTATTCATTTGTTCCAAGAGTATGCCAGGTTCTTCAATCCAGCCATAAATGTGCTGTGGGTTTTACTGATGGTAGTCGGCATCAGCTCAGCTTACTTCCATGCTACTTTGAGTCTAGTTGGTAAGATTCCAATGAAATACTAAAATACCTTAATTAATCTTGGGACTGGCCTGATGGTCTGGTCTTAGTGGTTATTAAACTGACCTGTTATTCTAGTAGCTAGTGAAATTTACTGCTTTTTTCTACTTTATATTGATGGTGTGTTGTGGGTTCAGTTTCTGCCAATTGGATTGGATTGTTTCAACAAATTTCTTTGTGATGAACATTAATGATAGTTCTTTATCTGTGTGCCAGTTTGATCACTATAGTACAAGCAATGTTCAGGTTTTGGTTCAAATGGTGAGAGTTGTCATACTATTAACAAAGCTATGCTTCTTTTACCAACAAGTTCACAGTGTTGTTTCAATCAATACAGTTGCTGCTATCGTTTTGTTTCTTTTGTAAAACAAGGAAGTCTGTAAAGGTTTGAGAGGCATTCTATTTTTACTGAATGCCAAAAAACTCATTGAATATGAACGAATTTAACTGATCAGTTTAATTTACATACTTTATTTTTTGTGTTCAGTTAAACCTGCTATTAATAAAATTATCATTTTCAGGTCAGTTGTTGGACGAGTTAGCCATATTGTGGGTCTTTATGGCCGCATTTGCTATGTTTTTGCCAAAGAGATATTTTCCGAAGTTTTTGAGAGGGAATAGGTAAGAGAATTTTGGTTTTCTTTTAGGAACTATTCAATCTTTACTCGCCTAGTCAATACTGGTTTCTTTATTGTGAATAGCCGAAAAATGAGCCATAAACCACGTCACCATCGCCAATGCAAATGTTTTTGTTTACCTAGTTTAAGTTAATGCTTGATGGCGATCCTACCTAATGCTAAGTGGCGATGATGTCTAAGACGTTGGGCGCAGTTAAAGATCTTATAAAACAGCTTTGATCGTCGGTCGGTCGTTATTCAAATTGACTGTGAATAATATAGGTATATGAATATCGTAAGGTATATATAAAAAACGATAACATTACATTTTATTTGATACGAGGGTCAAACTGAAAGTTCTTAGAAAATCAAAAACTAAGTAAACTAACAAGTTATTGATTTTATTATAA
>DWJZ01001169.1:0-24992 GCA_018249125.1 Asbolis capucinus | reverse complement strand
AATCTACCACCGTTTCGGAAAGGTGCCATAATAAAGAGGAGAAGAAACGGCGAAAGAAACTCCTCGGCACATCTTTTGAAAACAATACCAAATGACTACTAATTACAAAATATTTAGAATCAAGCTTCACTGGACCCGGTTGCGGAAGATAATTACCTCCAGGCATCCTTGTCATAAATATACTTATTGACAAAATACCCATTCTTTACTAATCTTGATTTAATATACTTCTTAAATACATTTTAAACATGTCTCGCTTTGCGTCTTCGTTTATCTTACGTACCGCGAAGGACTGAAATAAGTTACCCGCGTCAGTGTTCTCGTTCGATTACAATGTAAATGTGTTCACATCAAGAGTGATAGGCTTTTGCTGAATTAGTGCGCCTCACCAGCCAGATCACATCGCCACTTACCAGGTTGGAAGGTAGTCAAGCATTAACTTATAATTTGTAAAAAAAAAATATGATTATTTATTTCATCAGATTTACTCCAGCTTTGGAATAGTAGGCTATTACATTATCAAAAACGATGCAGCAGTTTTCTTGATACATACCATAATGAGTTACGAGTATTGTGTCAGAGGGAAATCGTTAAAACCTTGGTAAGTTTGTAGGCAAAAACTGACTTAAAAATGACGAAATAAAATTCGTTAAAAAGAAAATTTGACGTCGAATTCATTTTTAAAATTTAAAATTCGAAGCGATTGGACCGTAACGTTAATAACTTGTTTCCGATTCTGATGGCCAGTGTGTTCAGCGGTGCTTATTATTGTAAACTAAATATATATTATTACTGGATACAAAAATTAACGAAAAATGTAAAAAAAATTGTTTTAGTTTCAAGTAAAATTGGGAAATAAAAGTAGTTAGCAGTGCAGAAAAATTGCCTTCGAATTATTTTATTTTAAATTACATGTGGCGGCGATTGGTCTGTGTCGCTTATAATCTTAATAGGTTATTTAAAAAAAAAGTTTATTCCAAACAAAAAATTGCGAAATAAATGTAGAAAAAACGATTTCTTTTATTTTGTATAAATTTTACGATATTTAATTTTAGATAACATTTTGTGGACGGGATTGAACCGTGTCGTTTATAACTCGTTTAAAAACATAGTTTTAGTTCTAAACTAAAAATTTAAAAATAAAAGTTTTTAAAAATGTAGAAAATTTGCCATCGAAGTATTTTATTTCAAATTACATTTTGTGGAAGTGATTGTACCGTGTCGTTTTGTACCGTGTGTAATAACTTGTTTCCGACCCTCAGGATGGTCGACGTGTCCAGTGGAGCTCATGAGCTCATGACACAGATCAACTTGGTTGCACTACCACGTTACTATTCATTGTTCATGTTACAACATGATAGGGTCTAATTATTTTAATGCACATAACTATTGGCTTACTGACACGCGAAGCAATGAACGGGGTCAATTGTACTGCTAATGATGTAACTCTGTTACCAGTTAACTATCAAACCATATCTTAAACTGTTCCAAGGATTGCTACACTCACTAGGGTGTGAAGGAATAATTCGACAAAATTAATGTAATAACATCACAATAAAACTCGAGCCGAGAGCTTGACGTCTGAGTCCCAAATTGGTTTTTCTAAATTGGAGCAATTCTTTCATATATACACGTTTATCGTACGATTACTTTATAAAGGAGTTGATTTTTCAAACGAAATAGCCATAAATGTACACAACATGTATTTGTAATTAACATGAAACAGATTTCACTGTACTTCGAACTACTTAAGTTTTAAAATAACTCTGTCAATCGTTGCTTCCGACGCCATCAGCGTCGACTCCGATCACAGCCACTTCGTATAAATAGCGTAACTAATACAGTCTGTGGGAACACGCGCGTGCACGAGAGATGCGCAGAGATGCGCTAGGAGCTGCCTCCCGCTGTCGATACACTCCGAACCTTGACATTTAGGAGCGGCACTAGCCCCAGCGGCGGAAGCGGTTGTACCTCGCCACCGGCAGGTAGGGATACCGCGCTGGAACGATGACATTCTCAAGGTTGTACCCGCGTCTCGTCCTCACCAGCTCGCCGTCATCCCGTTTCTTCAACGGCCTGATAATCTTCACTACATTAGACTCTAATATAACGTTGTCCGCCGCGACCGCTTCCTCCGGTCGCAGTTTCGTGACGAGCTTCGATTTGCTCTTCTGCCTGGTGAGGTAGTCGTCGTTGAGGACGTAGTCGAGGAGCTTGGGGACTTGGTAGTATCTGGAGGCGTCGATCTCCCTCTCGTAGCCGAGCCGGTGCGTGTCGGGGCGGGCGCGCGCGGGCGCGAGGGACACTGCCGCGAGTGTTAACACGAGATACGCGTTCATGTTGCGGCGGGTGCTGAGCGTTTGAACGCGCACTCCAACATTTTATATACTTATGCGCGATCAATACCATTCGTTCCCAATTTAAGTTGATATTTTTTGTATAACGCTCTTGAACTTGGTCGGTCGATGGTGTTGAACTTTCATCGAGTATCTATGCGCTTATTAAGATGAATATTGGGCCTTGTACTAGTTGTAACAGTTACCCTGGCGTTTTAGCGTTACAAGGTAACTAGTGTGGTTAGCCTGAGTTACCGACTCATACCTTGGCTGTAATGTACCGCAGTGGTGACTCGTTAATCATAGCATTTACATATTATGATATTCATTTGTTTACAACACATTACGTTATATCACATTTTAATTATATGTTATGTATTCGTTTTTATCAGTTTTTTTGCAGTTATTATGGAGAAACAAGTTGATTAATGCAAGCTTGAATGAACCGGTATTTAAACGATGTTAATAAAATAAACAAATAAAGGATTTGTTGTATATTTCAAAAGGTTATATCATTTTGTTGATTTGGTTTTTTAATCTTATAATAGTTGACCCGACAAACCTTGTAACGTCTGAGAATTATAATATGTTTTATATATTATATACTAGCTGTACCCGCAGCTACGCTTACACACATTGATTTTTATGACATTCAAACTGTCATCCCGTATCCCAAGGGAACTGTAGTATAATTAGGGATGAAAAGATTCCTAATTGTTAAGAATTCTTCGAGATTTAAAGTCATTCTAAAAATAAATACTTCATATAATGAGAGGCATTTTAGTACACAATTTCCCCCCCCTTTTATGTCCTTTATAGGATGAAATTAAAGAAACGCTGACTTTATTTTGAAGGTGTCATAATAAGGATATCTTAATTTCAAATTCAAGGTTAACACATAGACGCGTGTCACCCAGGAGCTTGTAGTAAACATTTCAAAATATTCACATTATTTTGCCTTTTTTTTCTTTTTATAACAAAATATTAAAAAATTGAGAAACACATGTTTCATTCATTTCAATAAGGCATGTTTGTTGCAATTTTCAAGCAAATCGGTTGACATTTAAGAAAATTCCCATACAACCTTATTCCAGAAAAACCCGGGAATTATTGGGAATAAAAAGTATCTTAAATGTTAATCGGGTTACAGTTACGAAGTTTCATTGAAATCTGTCCGGAGGTTTTCATGTGATGCGCGTTCAGACAGACAGACAGACAATAATTAAAAAAAATATATTTTCGTGCTCTATCTCGATATTAGAAAAAATATCTCAATAAAATTTAGAAAAAATATTCAATGTACAGGAAAAATGCACTTTGAGTTTTATTATATTATATATTTTGTGTTTAATTATTCACAAATTTTAATCGTAAGTCATTATGTAACAAACCGAAATTCGTGAATATGAAATTTTAAGTATTATTAACATTTTATAATAATTTTTAAATGTTGGAATATTTTGGTGTCATGAACGAAGTCATATTAAAAAAATAAAACTTTTAAAAATCGATCTAGCCGTTCTTGAGTTAGAAGTGGTGGAACTAATACAAAGTTTAGATGACTATATTTGTCCCGCGGCAACGTCTGCGTGCAACAGTTTTTTTTATGAAGTGCATAAATATAAAAATATAAATAAAGCTAACTATATATTAATATAATAAATAATAAAGATGACTTAATCTTCCTAAAGTTCTAGTCTATCTCTGTACCAATTTTCATCAGAATCGGCTTAGGCGTGGAAGCGTAACAGACAGGAAATTAAAATTACTTTTGCATTTATAAAATTAGTGTGAAGTCTTAAGTGAATCTTAAAAATCATTGAATACATACATTTAACACTTATATTCACCCGTGTACAAGGCACCTTTAGCTTCTTAGACACAAATAATTTCAAAAGGGAAATTCTCTAATCACCGGAGAGAGCTCAGCCTCTCCGCCAGTCACTTCACCTTTTCAAAACGATTTTATATTGCCTTCTTGGCATTTAGTGATATTTGGGTACTTAATTTTTATGTTATCCTGGTAGCAAGATTTATTCATCCTCTAAGTTCTTTTAATATGATAGATATATGTTTGTTACTCTTTCATGCAAAAATTACTCAACGAATCTATAAGAAATTTGGCATACAGATAGATTTTAGTCTAAAATAAGACATGGTCACTTTTTATTCACACCACGCAGGCGGAACCGGGTGCGGAGACAAATGTTTCTCGTCGTTTCTGAAGAAGCTTAAAACGTACTCCTCCAAGTTACTCTTGAATGGATAGTGGCCAACCCAAATGTCGGAAGTTTATACGTAACCTGAAGGCCTCCTATGTGCATTAACGATTGGCACCTTACGATACCAACCGGGATCAATAGCTTAATGTGCCTTCCGATGCACGGATGTTCGAGAAGTTTTGACACTAGCGGTCACCCAACGTCCTACTGACCGAGCCTGTTGTCGCTTAACTAAATCCTCCGGGCTATGAAAGTTTTATCTGGGGACACCGTAGTGTCCCCGCCAAGCAGAGGTAAAAAGCGGCACGGCCGTACTATACTTTTTTCGAAGCAAATTATTATAAGATAAAATATTATCTACATGCTCATACCTCTGCGCTAGGACTTTTTGATTTAAACAATTAATGGATAAATAAAGCAATAAAAACAATAAGCACTTATGTATCACAAGGCTTGGGCCTGCTCGGGCTGGAAATCAAATCCAGGACCGCTTATTATAAAAGTGTAACAACTACCTAGACAGCTCTGCCAATTTATAAGGAAAAGTATACTAAACTCAAATGCAACACGTTTTATGTTTGGGTGGCTTTTTAATTGTTAAATCTTGTAGAAGTTGTAGATAAGATAAAACAAATGTTAAACGATAATTGAATCAATAAATGTTAATCATTGTAATTAAAATAATAGCTATCTGCGTTGTAGTACTTCAGAAAGCAATGCTTCCTGACTATATGTAGTATTGAAAATATGTGTTGATGTATAACCAAAAGGGTAGGTGTTGTTATTCAAAATAAATTATAATTGTAATTAGTGTAGGTTTTGTTTTAGATACTGTTGAGGAGTTTTTTGCCGCTCTTTGCCTGTTTCTAATCACATAAGCACAACCTTTCCTTTTATTTCGATTACTAATATTTCGATTTATGTTTGTAACAATAGATGGGACCGAACTAAAGGAACAAATCTGTTAGTATTTAATTAATATCAACCCCTATTTATCCCACTATTGGGCTCGGGTCTCTTCTCACAATATGAGGAGTACAGGCCATAGTCCATGCTGGCTAATTTAAAATTGACATCATACACCTTCAAGAACTTTATGGGGCACCCTCAGTTTTGCTTCCTTATCGATGTTTTCAACAAATCAATTGATTGTCACTTGTAGTTTGCAAATAACTTTTTGAAAATAAGATATATGCGCAGGGCTTGGACCTAGCACCTTCGAGAGGTTCAAACTGTTAGACTTTTTTATAACTGTGTATGCAGAGCATTATAAAAATAATTTTATTAAGCATTAATAATTCTTTAATGAACTTGGCAAGCGCTGTATAAAGTAGATTTCTTTCATTCTATTGCAATGAAGAAGCTGAGTCCTTAATTTTAATGTCTACCACAAAAATAACATTATTCATTAGTTGAAGGTTTTCATTTAATTCGTGTAGTTTATATGACTACCTTAAATTGCTCGTTTACAAGACTTCTTCAAGGATAATATTTAAAGTGCATCAAATGAGTTTAACTTGGCAGGATACCTCATAATTATTTTAAGTGTAGTGGTAGGTATGTGTTGAATTTTATAAGTTGCAACAAACGTGACTGACCTCAACGCTGATGGCTACTGTGGTTGTAGTCATAACTGAGGAGGTGTAGGGCATACGGCGTGATGGCCTACTACTGCACGGATCTTCTCAGACTGAGGTTTAGGGCATACGACATAACGCTGCGTTAATTTATCGAGTGCTCTCTAACGACAACTGGCTGACGGCTTCACGTGCAACAAGCACGGTAGCGCTCATACATTTTTTCTACTAGCGGCCACCCATCCTCCTACCGACCGCGCCTGCTGTTGCTTAACTTTTTCGATCAGCCACAATCTAAGACTACCGCCACTTATCAGGTGGGATTGTCCAGTATTAACATATAGTATGAAAAAAATAAAAATAAATCCGGAATTTGTTTTAATCTGTTATAATAGTAAATTGATTTTATTTATTTATTTATATGTAAAATAAATAAAAAAAATCTCAACTCAACTAAAATATTAATGCTTTGATATAATTAATTATCTTATTTATTAATTAATGTTACTTTACTATATCTAATAATTGTCTGGGTGTGTAATAGAAATATCTATTTAAGTATGTATTTAAAAGTATATATGTATGTTTATCAGTTGTCTGTTCACCATAGCACAAGTTAACACTTAGTTTGGGTTCAGATGGCCGTGTGTGAGTTGTCCAAAGATATTTATTTTATTTATTATTTATTTTATACCAATTTATTATGTTACAACATCATGACATTATATTATGTTAGATGTAATGAATATCATCCGTGCTCAATAGTGGGCCGTCGTGGGTTGGAATGATGGTGCTAGTCACCAGATCAGATCAGATTCAGATTTAGTAGATCAGTTAGTAAACAAGATTCAATAAAAAAAAACTATAATAATATAGTTTTTATTAAGAACTGAACACATTTATAACCATGTTGTAGATTGGATCCTTCTTGCATAACTACGTCCAATTTAAATAAAAGGGACTTTCTGTACGCTTCTTTATCGAACAATTTAAGACAACAATGCTCCAAAAACTATAATAATATCGTTTTTATTATGAACTGAACACATTTATAACCATGTTGTGGATTGGATCCTTCTTGCATAAAAACATCCAATTTAAATAAAAGGGACTTTCTGCACGCTTCTTAATCCAACAGTCTAAGCCAAGGATGCTCAACCTTTTTAACAGTTGGGCTAAACTGAGGAATGATAACTTTCAGCGGCGTACCTATGCCGCGGCGACCCTGACGTGATCAAAACAGGCCTAAATGCGTGGAGGAAGCAGAAGTGCCAGATGTACTTCTTCTTCTTAGGGTCTCTAAATGCGTGGAGGAACAAGTGCCAGATGTAGCGTCTTCAGCAACACGAAACATGCAACTTGCTGTGTCTAGAAGTCGGAACCGTAGAGGGGTTTTTAGTGGGTAGTTGCGGTGCGGTGCAAGCCGCATTGCACGCTGAGGCCCACATAATCTCGTGGCAAAGCACGGCCACGGTGCATACGTGAAAGTAATTTCCCCTCCACCAAAAAAAAAAGGCATGATAAATTTACTGCGGGCCACTAGTCATTCCTAATAAAGATTCTGGAGTCGTCCTCGTGCTGAGTTAGGCCACCGAGAGGGTTTTACTGCGGTAAAGAAATAACCATGTGTCGCTCCCAAGGCACCGGGTAATATTTGAACGTTTCCCCGTCGAAAGAAAAAAAATTCTAATTAATTACTCTCAGGACTTGCTCAATAAAAAAGTTCTAAAAACATACTTGCGCGGTCCATTTAAAATCCGTTCGCTGGCCACAATATGGTCCGCAGGCCTGGGGTTAAGCAGACTTGGCGATTCTATTTCGTTATCACTCCCCGCATCACATCAAAAGAATTAGTTGTGAAAATGATTGATGAATAGTACAATAATTACTGTTGACTTGCGACCTTTCGTTTCTATGATTAATTATGTGGGCATAATTATTTTGGTCTCACGAAAATATAAGTAACATTTAAGTTGCACGAAAATATAAGTAACATTTAAGTTGCTTATTGGTTATTCGGCTATTAAAAAATTTAGTTATATTTTTATTTTTTTATCGAAATTGCGATGCATAAAATAAGTATATGTGAATTAATTATTTTAAGTTAATTTCAGTTAAACAAGCTTCATTAAAATATTTAAAAATACAAGCTTTAATTATAAATACCTAATACAAAAAATATACAAACTTTTCATAATTGTATTGTTAAACGTTGAGTTCCTTTGTCTGGAGCCAATCTTGAACGTCATGCTTATCATAAAAATGTACTGTCATCAGATCGGAAAACGTATGCAAAATATCAGTTCCGTCGTAATGGAGAAAGTGGGTCTAATTAAGCTTGCAAGATTTGACCTGAACACTTAAGAAACAAATATATTTATTAACATACACTGCAAGTTAATTTGTAAGTTTTGGATAGGAAAGGTTATTAGTAATTCTGAGAAAATTATATTTTGTGATTTTTTCTGATATTACTATTTGGCTCGTAGACGTAATTATAGATTTATTTACATTATATTATATGTATGTTTCGTCTATACAGTGGTTCTTAACCGGCGGCCCGCGGATCACAGATGGTCCCGGAAACTAAAGCGAAACCAGTGGAAAAATAAAAAATAGAATTTATTCTTTTTCAATTGTTCTTGTACTCCATATTACTTTCAAAGAGTAGATGATCCATGAGTAGACAAAAAAGTTAAATGGTTTCTCGTCATTAAAAGGTGAAGAACCACTGGTCCAGCTAGATATAGATTTATATTAATTTTACCAACAATTCTTTTCGTTTAATGCTATAATAAATACTCAGAAATTTCTTACACGCAACACACAGATGATGATTCTGATGGTTTTGCCTAGATAAATGGCCAATTTGGATGTATTTCTATAATAAAATAGTAAATCTAAAGTTCAGTAATAATGGTTTTGGCTTAACTCTTTCTCAGGAGGAAGAGTCGGTTTTCTACTGAGACCTAGCCAGCGCAGAGGCGAACGTTAGCAGCTCGAGAGGTTTGCAAAGTGGCACCGCAAACGAAACTGCAGCTCTAACGAAAGAGGCGTCAAGCCATGTCCAGCCACTTTTTGAAAGAGTCGGTTAAAAGGCAAGGACGTATTAATACCTCCAGTCAAACGCAAGGATGGTAGGGCTGTTGGAGGTGGTGGGTTATCTCCGGTTTGGGTTTGAATTGAGATCTTGCAGGAATTTTCACTATAGCATCATGTTTGAATTTGCTCCAGGACTTCGGGGAGAGATTAGGAGAGAGTGGACTATTCATTATTTTTTATAATATGACCTTTGAATTAACTGTACTAGCGACATCTAATGTAATAAATTAATACTGTTTTGAGAGAACGATACAGGTTCTGTGAATATAGTACTAAATTATTATTCTAGATGGCGCTGATTTCTATAAATGAACGCATAGATGGATAAAATTTTCAGACTGATATAATTTGTCATTATATTTTTAATGACTTCTAAAATTACTTTTACGCCTTTTTAACCCCTTTAAGCGATGCATTTGGATAAGATATGAAACACATCTGCCATTAAATTCTGTTAAAGTATGTTTTTGCAAAATTTGAAGCACTTTGGACCAAGGAATCACGTTATCCCATTGAAACTTGCTCCCGTTTTCACCCCTTTATGGGTATAATTTCGAAGAATCCTTTCTTATCGGATGCCTACGTTCTATAAAGAACACACCTTCCAAATATAAGGGCTATACGACCAGCGGTTTAGGCTGTGCGTTGATTTCCCAGTCAGTCATTCAGCACAAAGCATTTTAGATGATATATAGATTATAATGTTAAATATTAAAAAATTTTTTTTTTTTTTAATATTTGTTTTAATCTTCGCCATCAACTTCACACTTTAGTCGTTAGCCTTCTCACTCTCCTTCCATCACATATCCTAAAGAGGTTTGCAGTCAGTGTACCTGGTGGTGCACCAGGGCTGCCATCATTGACTCTCGTTGCTTCATTATATTCACTTCCTTTTTGGCCGTAAAAGTCTGGTCGTGACTTAATGTCGTTTGCTCATTTCTTGGCAATTCCTATAAAATTGCAATATACAAAGAAAGTGCAGAATAAAACAAAACAAAAACTTTTTACGGCAGTCTTTATTTTAATACTTCTGTTAACACGATATTATATTTTACTGTATTTTAAAAACATTATTAAAATTACTACTCTTATATAATACTAATCTACTTTAACTAGGAAATAGAACTCAAAATACAATAAACCTACTAAAAAAATATTTTTTCGCATGCAATACTGGAACAAATAAAATATTTAAAATACATTTTTAATCATCTGAATATTGTAATTTGCCTAAAAGCTTACCCTACAAGCCAGCAAGACTCAAATATTACCTAATGACTGGCACACGATTGTCAATAATATTTAAAGACGAAAAGAAATATGTAAGCACATATTAATTATTGAAATATTATTTATTTTGATAATATATTGATTATTAAATTAAGTCTTCATTAATTTGATATGCAAAACATTTTTGTTAATTGTGCAGTATGTATTTTTATGTTTTATTTACGTGAAAATATACTTTTAGGATCTTATCTTGAGCATCATATTATGCATGAAATACCGTTATTGAAGGCCGGTAGCTTTGATCAAAAATATTCTAGACGTCGGCTTCCACAGAAATTTAACACAAATTATTGCTATACGCATCAATATACACTTATACATCTTCATTGAATTATCAACAAATCTAAAAAAACATCCTATGTTCAATCTAATTATAGTCATTGTAAATAATTGCTTGTAAAATAACGCTTGTAATAAATAACGTGAATATAATATATTGGGGCAATGTGAAATGTGTTTATGTCTTAGCTGTCTGAGGTAAACTAAATAAAATAACAGCCCATATTTCAAGTGAGCTGGTATGTGTCGAGCCACATTTTTGTCAATGAATCGACATCTGGTTGTATTATTGATCGAAGGCCGTTGCTGATCGTTACCCAAAAAATTTAGATAACGACACGATTAACTCCTCGTTAAATAGTCATTGGCAATGGTCTTCCAGTCAGTAGGGTCGCCATCAGGACTGGGCTTGGTCTTCCTGATCTTCTTCAGTAGCTCCCATCCATTAGCCTTTTCAGTGGAAGTCACATATTCGTTGGAAGGATCAACTTCTGCTGTATAGGCACCGAGGACTAAGCTTTGGACCAGGCGAGCGGAGATCAGCGTCTGAAACAGATGTTTTTTTAAAGTAATATCCCTCAATCGGCGTAGTGTGTGGTTGCTATGTACTAGAGGAACACTGAAGGCAAATTAAGGTGACCATACATCCCATTTTGTCCCATTATCCAAACTATCGGAAATAAAATATGACGTTAAAAACTACGGGTAAGAACACGGGCGGGTCTGTTTTTACAAGCTTTTAATTAACCAGCTGTGCCTGTTTATACCGACATATATGTGTATGTTAGTATATTAGTTTGTTGATTTGTTCAGGTCAAATTGCAAGCTTATTCAGACTTACGTGCGGAAGACTGTCATCATGTCTAAGACCAGTACTAACCTTCAACAGCCTGTACTCGTCATCAGGCAGCCGCCTGGTGACAGTGTACCCTGCGAGGACGATCCCTCCAGTGGCCGGATCCCCGCTCAGCAGCATCATGTACATCATCGCTATGGCCACCTCGAACACGTAGTACGAGTGCTGCATGTCTCCGAAGTCCAGGACACCAGTTACACGGTAGTCCGTTTTACTGAAATTGGAGAAATTGGTGATATGTGACGTACTGTAAACGTTGAGGAAGAGTAGACGAGCCAGGAGGGACAAGCAAGGATTTTTGAGCATTTAATATGTAACTAGCTTCCGCCCGCGACTTCGTCCGTGTGTAATAGTTGCTTTGGGCTACTCCACTTTGGGCATTGTTTCTGTCATACATGATTTTTGTGAAACCTTAACTCTTTACACAGCAGAGGCAGCCCTCAGAGAGGCGGAACCCCTCAACAGGAAAAAGAACCCTAGATTTTGAAACATTCTTCATTGGTGCGCTCCTATTAGTCTTAGTGTAATGATAAATATAGCCTTCCTTCCTAGATAAATGGGCTACCTAACACTGAAATGATTTTTCAAATCGGACCAATAGTTCCTGAGATTAGCGCGTTCAAGCAAACAAACAAACAAACTATTCAGCTTTATAATATTAGTATAGATAAAGTAAATTACGTATTTTTTCGTTAATGATACTTTACCTGAATTCCTAGAGATGGCAACGGACACCTCTCGGTACCTCCCGATTGTAGATAACGTTAAGAATATTATTGATATTATTATTACAACCTATAATTGTTGCACTACTCATAATCGTCTCCCACTCACAATGTGAGGTGTCCAGGCCATAGTCCACTACGCTGGCCAAATGCGTATTGGTGGACTCCATACACCTTTGAGAACTGAAGAGAAAGAAAACTCTCAGGAGTGTAGGTTTCTTCATGATGTTTTCCTTCACCGAAGTAAGTCATAATCAAATATTGGGAGAGGTGTGCGTCACAGGATTAGATCTAGGACTACCCTTTCGAGGAACCAATATTCAAACTTATATCGATTGGTATATAGACGTAAGAATACGTAATTGTGATAATGTTTACAACTATGTAGCTAGGTAAACCGAAGAAAACATATAACATGCTTCTAGTACCGTTACCGCAAGTTATAATAACATTTTTAAAACCTCTCACCATGCCAACGATGAAATTGAAGTACTGTAATATCCCGAAAGAGATTTAGATTAATGTTAGCAGAAAAGAAGCTCCAATTATCATCAGGAAATATTTTCATATTAAATATACCAAATATTAGGTACTGTTATGAAAATCCGTATACAATTATACATTTATTTAGTTTTCCCATCCGTACAAATTTTGTAGCCAAAAAAGGGTATGAAAATGTTACAGTTTTCTTACAAAATCGACTCATTATATATTTGATACACTAATATCCTGAGCTGTAATTTTTTAATGTCATAATACGTGAATTTTGTAAAAATAACGTAAAAAACTAAAATCATTTTCCTTTTAAAGTATTCCTTGACACTAAGATTGTTTATAAGATTTGTAAGGATGAGAAAAACGGACTATAGGTCATGTTGTCGTTGTATCCACTCGTTAGGTAAGCCAAGGTAAGCTTTTAGTCATTCCTTACGCTTGGCTTACCTCAACACTACGCCATTCAGGATTTGGCTGCACACTCTCATTATTGTACGATTTAGTTTCCTATATTAATAAACAGAGAAATAAATAATTAACAGTAAAATAAATATTTATAAAATAAGTATGATAATTGAAAAATTGACATGATAATTAGGTATACGATCAATAATACAATAAAATATCAGGTCAGTACCAAAAATGTTGATCGACACATACCAGCTCACTTGAATTTGGGCTGGTGTTTTGTTTAGTTCGTTTCAAACAGTCAACACATAAACACGTTCCATTATGCCACAATCTGTATTCAGATTATTTATTGGTGTAATTAGGTTGCACGTAGAATATTTTTAAAACTTTTTCTTAATTCATTCAAAGAACGTAATTCAAAGAAGATGTATAGGTGCATATTCATACGGAAAGCATTTTGTGTTTAATTTTGCATGAGAGCCGACATCTAGTAGCATTTTTCTTCGAAATGTTTACTGGGAACCCAGTAGTAGATATTCCAACAATTATTTTTGTAGGCTAAACTTTGTATAGATTGCGAAAAGTATTTTTTTTTTTATGTGGGTTTCAAATGGTAGTCAAGCATTAATTTATAAACTTAAAAGAATAGGAAAGCAGAGATACTAATGGTGAGTAATCAGCACCACCTATGGAAATTAGCGACACCAAGGAGGTCGCAGTGGTTATCGTTTGATACCAATCTTTAAGTCATGTCAGAAGCCTTCGGGAAAAAAATCCGACACTTGGGTTAGCCACTAACGCAACCAATTGAAGCAGCGTTGTGGATCATAAGCCTCCTCAGTTTTCGGAGGATACTCCATCGTGCCATCATACCACCATACCATAGGCCTTCTCAACTAAGGAGACACCTGAACTCAGTAGTGGGCAATTCATGGGTAAACCAAAATGGAATGTTCACTAACCTGCCTCCCGGCTTCAAGCTCACCACGATGTTCATCTCATTGAAGTCTCCGTGGATCACTCCTCGCTCCAACTCGTCCAGACGAGGAAGTACGGCGTACTTGAACTCTTCTATCACCTATACAAACAAATGGAAGAAGGTCAAAAGAATACTAAGGTCATGCTTCTGCCCGCGGCTTTGCCCGTTTACTTTGTTGATAAAAAGTTAGACTGCCTATGTGTATTCCACATTATAATCTATTTCAATGCCAAATTTTATACAAATCCGTCCATTAGTTATTGCTTGAAAGCGTGAATGAATCAAAAACACGTCCATCTGTCGCTATGTTTCTACATGAAAGACGAACTCACATATACACACCTTAGTTTTACCTTGATGTTGAGTAACATTACAATAGGGATTTTATTCACCAAGAATTTTGTCATAATATGAGATTTCTTTTTATGTGATAAAGGCAAACGAGGAGACGGATGTCCTGATGGTAAGTACACCAGACTGAGGTGTAACTAACGCGTTGTCTGCCAGGAAGGAAGTAATACGCGGGGACGAGAAAGAAACAGGGGAAGCGGTATATTGCTAAAGCAATTGGGATTAATAACGTTAACAACTGACCTCAGATACACCAACAGCATACCCATTCAGTAGACAGAATGGGGTTAGGATGGATGAAGGACGGGAAGAACAAGAGAAGAACTGACTCTCAAGCCCCTAGCCGGAACAAGACGAATCTTTTGGCGGCTAATTAAAGAAAAAGGGTGGTAGCCAGCCAGACGGACTTCCCAAAAAGGTAATAAATCTTCCGCTCGTCCTGCCACCGAGCAGCTGACTTCTGTACGCCTTTAATGACACCCTGGTAGGCCAGCATGCGATTGGGGTTTGTATTTTAAGTTAAAGCTTGACCACGAAACCACCTGATGGTATGTAGGTAAGTATGAATTTACACCAGTATCGATTTGCTACTGAAACCTACCGCACGTTTGAGCGGTACAGCAATTTCAGACATTTTAGCCACGCTGAAATCGTGACATGAAATAAAATGTTAATCGTGTTAAAATGTGAAAACTGTCAAAGTACATATATGTTTATAGCATACCTCTTCAACTAAGTCCAACTTCTCCGAGTCTTTGATGACGTATTTGAACTTCTCCAGGTCTGGAACCTTGGTCAGCATCCAGATGTGGTTGCGTGCTAACAGCCCAGAATGGTTGAAGTTCTGGAATAATGTGAAGTTGCATAAATAAAGTTATCTAATCTGAGGGACTACTAGTCGGGATTGAAAAATCTTTTTGCGTTAGACAGTTCATATACCGACAAAGGTAATAGAATATATTTTATCCCGAAAAACGATTTTATTCCCGCGGGATAATAGTTTTATAATTAATATTGCAACTCTGAAACCAATTGACTTTTTAGATTTGGGTCTTTGAATTTAAATGAAATTGGACACAATTGATCATTCTACCGCTATTACTTTAAGGATATTTTATCCCGGACAATGATTTTATTCCCGTGGGATCACAGATAAATGTTTATATGCCAGAACAACGTTTGACAGCTCGGCTTGTTTAATTACAACATCCATAATTGATAATTATAATAATTTAATAGTCAATTCGTAATTTATTTTAAACTAGAAGAGGAGACAAACAAACATACAGAATATTTTTATATATATTTACATAATATTATAACGATGGGTGATATTCGTATCGATGGAAACGGAAAAATAACAATACACTACCATAATAGCACGCTAGACCTTGCAAGGGATATAGGGTTGTCACTCAACGACTATTTTAACATTAGAAATATAAAAAAAAAAAAAATGTGTACATTACATTAAAGTTTCTCGAAGAGGTCTCTACGTATTTGGTATGTATCCCCACGCTTCCCAAATTACTGGGTTATCTACCATCTAGGACCCGTATTGCTGACGGATCACAATTTAAATTAAGGTTGTTGATGAGGTTATAATTAAAGTATATCAGTTCTTTGTTAAATAATTTTCTTCACCCAGTACAGGTCCATTATGTGGCACATGTTTCTTGTTTTCACTGAGGCTTTGAGTACTCCACCACGCTACTCCATTCGATTAATATACCTAACAAATTCGTATGTGAATCGCAGTTTGTATCTACATATGTATTTGATTTGAGAGTGACTATTACTGGGAGTTTTAGAACATACGAAATAGAATCCAAAACATTTTTGGGATTTCAACGTGTTCGCTGTGCTTTTATGAACGCTTATTGCGGAAACAGCAGATCGTAGATCAATTAAATGCGGTTTTCACAGATGAATTGTGGTAAGATTGGATTGATATTGAAGGTATAAAGAAGATATTGTATAATAAAGATATATCTATTTAAAGAATTCCATCTACGGTTCTTAGTTATACCAAAGCTAAGCCAGGGCCGTATTTTTTGGTACATTAATTGAGGGTATTTATTTAAATTATAATTTTAAGTACATGCATGTACATACTGAGCTTCAATACACCACAAATAATTTTGATACGCAATAGAACATATTAGTAAAGATGACGTCTTAAGGCGGTTCAATAAATGAAACCAGCGGTATAGGTATCATCTATGATTACAGCCGTTGATGTATAGGTTTTTTCTGTCGTAGACTTTAGGCATGGTTTTAAATCTACCTTTATATATATACATATATGTGTGTGTGTGTATTTTTAATTTCTTAATTGTCGTAGACGTTCTATTGTTAACTTTTGACTTTCATTAAAAGCTATTGGTTACTAAGACGAAATAAATAGTTTTCGGTCCATTCCATTGAATTACAATATCATTAGACGTAGAAAATACATGTGTCAACCCAAGCAGCGGACCACGACACGCAATAATTGTAAACAATGATCTGCTACATGGTGATTTATGTACGTTATGTTAGCTAAACGTGTTGTCCGTACTTCCATCATTCACTAATATGTTATGATTTTGAACTACATTACGAGTACATGTTTCTTTTTACACTCAATAAAAATCTAAACATGTATAATGTCAAAAAATTGTTCGATATTTGAAAAAGTACTTAATTACTGTTTATTACTGTATTTACTGTTTATTGTTTACTTAATTACTGGAGTACTCAATTGATTAATTAAAATATTATATATTTTTTATTTAAGCTAAGACTTTTGTTCCACTACTTCAAGTTCAATCCTTACCTGTAGCTTGCTGTCTAGATTAGCAACAAACTCGCCAACTTGATAGAAGAGTGCTTCAGACTTGGGCACGTCACAAATCAGTTCTCCTGGTACGTACTCCAGGAGCCGGACTACATGCTGCTTGCCCCCAATGTTCTCCATGGAGTAAAGATGGCCGTACACGTTGCGAATGGGTTTAGGGCATACAATCGAACGTGCGTCTGGGGAAGTCACGTTTTCCTAGTAAATAATCTTCTGTGTTTGGGTTGCAAAATATGGGTAATATCTTTGGTTTTATAACTGCCTTTGTTTAGGAGTGATTTTCTATGCTTAAATGATCCTTTGACTTTGCAGGTGATAACAATAATAAGGTAAATATTACAAAATAAGATTTTAAGTGGCCGATTTTTCTCGATAGTCTGAATATAAGTTATACGTTATAATTTACGATTACTATTGAGTTTAAAGTTTAATTAGTAATAACTTACATACCTACCTAACAGGTTACCTGTTCCTATATTTTAAGTTTATATAAAAAAAATAGTTATTTTTGAAAAAATCTATAAGGTACTCACTCAAGAAGTTCATAACTTCATTCTGCGCTTCCACAAACTCTCGATTCTGCGAGTCCATAGAATTCAATATCTTTAACACGTAGCCGTATTCGCAGTGGTTTGGGATAAGCGGGTTTTTCATGTTTGGATCTTCAATGATCTTGTAGTTCTTGTCATCGTAACTGTTTAACTCGCTTAGCTCCAGAACTGTAAGACCGTATAGCCTCTCGGCCAGAAGCTTCACTCCTTCGTGGTCGATAATCGGCCTGATATCGTTTCCAGGTTCTAATATGCCGCTTTCCTTCTGATCTGCCATTTTACACTTTTATCTGGCGAAAAAAATTATTAAATTCAATCAATTCAATATATATATATATATGTATTTTACAAAGAATACCTTATTACTCGACGTATTAACTTTTTCTATATGTAACTTATGCGAAAATCGATTCCACCAAATGGTAAGTGGCGATGATGTCTAGGATTTTGGGCGCATTTTCACTTTAATTCAAATGTAACGATAGTAAACTACTAAAAGTTTTAAAAAATTTAAAATTTTTAAAATTTTCAATATATTCTACCATATTTAGCCGTTTATTGAAATAATCCATAGTTTTATGGAGGGCGGTGATGCCTTGTCGAAAAAAAGAAGAAGAGAAGTCATTTCCTGGTGGCAGCCAGACGTATCATTCAAGATAGTGGATAGTTGCACACGGATTAATTTGGAAGCAATATTGAAAGCTAAAATTTAAATTCCATGTCAATTGCTAAAATACACATTTATAATGTGTTAATGTACTGTAACGACATTATTTTCGTGTAACGTGACATAAGAGTTAGCGGGTTTAATAATCTTACATATTTATGTCAATTGCTTTTGACTGGTCACCATAGTTCTGCTGGAAAAAATCTGGACCATCATAGTAGTTTATAGTTTACCCGGGTCACATCCATCTTTAAGAAATGTGAGGCATGTAACATCTAATCTCAGCTGTGAACTACTTCTGTAAAGTTTTTACTTATGATATTACTATGATGATAATTTTGTTTGTGTCTGCAAATAAATTTTAAAATTGGAGGTCTGTGTATAATTGGAACTTTTCTATTCGATTGCAACGTTCAAAGTTAAAATTTTAGTAAATCTTGCTAACATTTCAAGTTCCGTGTGCCGTAGCGTGTAGCGTAGAAAAACTAGCTATCTGTATTTATTGTAACAACATCTAATAAAAACCAGAGCTGTGAATATAATGTTAGTTTTTTCCCTTTTACGTATTGACTTGAATAACAAACAAAATGATGTCGTGTCATATCTGTTGCTAAGATAAAAAAAACAAAACTAAAACAAAAAAATATCGATCAATCAGTATTATCAAACCAATTGGAGAGAATATATCATTGATAAAGATAATAAAAGCCTTTGGTGTTAAACATTTATGATTTTCAGAACCATCGCCATTTAGCATCAAGTGGGATCGACGTTCCAGTAATAACTTCTTCTACGTATAAAAAAGTAGTTATAATACTCGTACAATCTACCCATATCGTTGAAAATTAATCTAATTGCTCCGTGGAACTATTGAACTTGGAATTATTTAATAGGGTGGCATAAATGCTTAAGCCCAATTAAATGCTATAATGTATGAATTTTCAAAAAAATCTAGTTAATTTTGGCAATATGGAAACCGTGCACAAATGTTTTTAGGGTTACTGGACCAGAATGTGTATTTTCTGCCAATTAGTAAACATTAATGATTTTTAAAATAGATAATTATTGTCTAATTATAAAAGTTTAAAAAATATGATTACTTATAATAATAATAGTTAAAAAAAATCTGGTTAGTTATTCAGTGTTCATGTGAGTCTTAGATTATACTTTATTATATTTAATTCAAAGCGTCATTCATTAAAAAAAATAACCCGATAACTATTTTTAGCTACCTAATGTAAACGCTACGTTACCTATTCCATAATTAGATCATTAAACATAAAATACACGCCACGCAGCGCCGCCTGGCGGGAGCCGGCGGAAACCACCGTCACATGATGCGGAGACTAATCAAACACGAAATTTGCGGTTTATCAAACTATATATAACCATTTGCCTTACTTTAGTGACTTAAAATTTACTAACCATACGTTTAAAGTAGATTTATTTAATCTGGTTTTATATCGGGTATATTATAGTATGAATTATTGTAATGCTTATACCGCGCGTAATTGGCGTGTTTGTTATAAACTTTAAGAAGGATTAATACATTTTTGGATTAGTTCCTATCCTACCGACCTATATTTTATTTAAACGAACAATCAGTGGGTGTGATTTTTTAATTTTATACAGATATATTATTTATAATTTTATACAGATTTATTTCTATTGCCTACACTCTGCCTAATCCGTTTACAAATTATTTAACGTTTTAAAATAATTTATAATCGTTGTTAATATTTAAGATTTCTAATGTTTATTTATCTGTGTTATTTTAAAAGTATCATATAAATATTTCAGTTTATTATAAAAATTAATTCTTCAAAACAATTTTATAATATAACAATGAATTGATTATAACTTTCTAAACAACAGTTTATGCTGGCTGAAAATATTTCTATAATAAAATACAAATAAATAATGCAAACAAAAAATGTCACCCTGACACCCCTGAAATTAGCCAAAAAATAAATAATGCTCACCGCACACTGTAGCCGTATCGTGGAGTTCTCTCGACTGAGTGTTGTACAGTACTAAACAAATAAATTACACAACTGATAAAGGCTTATTGTGGTCTCACGCCGCATCTGTGAGACATACTGAGATATTGTTCTGTTTACTATCAAACATAAGATAACTTCCATCTTAAAAAATCTGTTATATATGAACGTTTTCGTAATAATAATTCGTCATACCTTTTTAGCGGAGTAGAAAATTCGAAACATATAGTTTTTCGTCCGTCCGCCATTTCTGTAGTGCTGTTTTTTTTTTACAATGTAATTTGGTAAGGGTATTCATATTTATCACGATATGAAAACGGTAGTATTAAACATACCTCCTCTATAGATAATGTACGTGTGTTTTTTTCGTAGATCGGTGTTTTAAAATAGAAGGCAATTTTTCAATTTAGAGCTTACGAAATTTAATGCATTAAAGTGATAATTTTTGCTATGGTCATATTTTTACAAGCTTTTATTTAACTTGCAGTGTATGTTTGCATGTTAGTACGTCAGTATATTTGTTTGTTACGGGTCAAATCTTGCTCAATTTGACCCACTTCCACTTACAGATGGAATAACAGTCAGTGCTATATAGTGCAGTGACATAGCTGATCGTTTGCTGCCTGCTCGCTGTTTGCAAATTTTAGCTAATAGGGCGGCAGGTTGGTATGGTTAAATAAAAATTGTTAAGCCATAAGCCATCTTAATGTAGCTTGAAATTTTTATAACAAATTTATTTTTGTTATTGGGTGTTATTTGTGGTGTTCATGCCACCACAGGGGGTATGAGTGTGTATTTTACTGTTTAACATGATTCATAATTTGTGGTTAAAGACCAGTAAATTAGTGCTATAGTTCACTTCAGATAAATGTTACGATATAATATATATATTTAATATTGAAGGAAAGATATGAGTTTGTTTACTCATGTAATCTGTAAAATAATGTTATTCTAAACACAATAAGCACACTATCTTAATGGGAATTTTTAATTATATCTTTTGATATCTACACTAATAATAAAACTGTAACGGTGTCAATTCTGTACATTAAATATTTTTTTTAATGTTGATGAAGGGAGGCCTTGTTATCGATATAGAGACCGAAACCATTTTTTTGGATTTAATAACTGTCTGTTCGAGCTTTACACCGTAAGCATTCGACAGATTTAGATGAAACTTGGCATATTCGAAGTTTAAAACCCAAGAATGGATAGGTTTTATTCCACGAAATCGCTTAGCTCCCGCAGGATAACAGTTTTAAATTAGTATGATAACTCCGAAACCAATGGACTAATATAGATAAAATTTAGCATGTTTGTAGCTTATATAAGGACAACGGATGTAGGATACTTTTTATCCCAGAAAACTGTTTTATTCCCGTGGGATAATAGGTTAAAATTTGTATGGTAACTGTAAAACCACTGGACCACTTTAGGCACAATTGTGCATGTTTATAGTTAATATGAAGAGAAGGGTTATAGGATGGTTTTCATTCTATCTTTCTAGAAATTTTATAAGATTTGAAGATATTTTTGTTTGTCTGTCTGTCTTACAAATATATCCTTTATATTCTATTTGAAAATATTGCTAACTTTAATTATACATACCTATTTAAAGCAAATTATTATAGCAATACTCGAAAAAAAAGCTATTCATCACAGAAAAGTTTGTACTGGATGGAAATCGATCCCAAGACCGTTTAAAGTCAGATTTACTAACCACTAGACCAACAGGTAAGTCAAAACATCGTATATTGGTGCTGAACTTCGTTCAGAGTTCAATACAGTTAGTAGATTGACCAATTGATATCTAAATTGGACGCGGGCGACAATAAACCAATGGTCGACACTAAGAACTCGCGCGATGTACTGCTACGTACGACACCACGGACTAACGATATGACTTACGACACTAGCTGCGACACGGCTTACGACACTAAATACGGGCTACACTGAAATCTGACGGGAATATACATTGGATATATGTTATACTAGACTGCCCTCGCTTCGTTTCGAAAGAACCAGTTACCAGAAAACTGTAACAGATAGACATACCCATAGATTTATTTGTAGATATTGATATCCTCTATAAAACTGTAGTACATCACTTTGCTCTATTGTCAATCGTTTCCACAGCGTACGCGATATAAGGATTTTTTCGGTACTTTTTTCACACACTGGATTACATTGTCGAAATGTCCTATGTTCATGAGGGATATTATAGGATTCTAATTGTTAAACATTTTTTTAAATGGTCCAGTAGTTTTAGAGCCTATTCAATTCAAACAATCAAATCTTACCTCTTTATAATATTAGTATAGAAGTATTTTAATGAATTAATACTAATGTGCAAGCCACGCCACCAGATGACTTCTGTCGTCTTTTACTATAATCCACAGAACTATTAGTTAAATTTTGTAATGTTTTACTGCATATTAGTAAATACGAGTATATAAATAAAAAAAATTACAAACAGGAGGCAGCAAACAATAGCACAGACTTATATATAATTTATATTACGCCACAATACTATAATAATAAGTACACCATATCAATGTTTATATTTTGTAACGTAAAAAAAACTAATAAAAAAACATCCCACAACACGCCTTTCGTTTGACAGACGATATATGTGTTTGCGTGAAACAAAAAAAAAGTTTTATAAAAAAGAAATGAGTTACAAATGTAACTATTTTTTTATTCTCTCCATAAAATATCATATTTTAAAAGCGTACTACATTTTTAATGCACTTTAAAAAAAATGTATTCAAATATAAAAATTGTGCATTTTAATATTTAAGTTGGTACCTACATATATCTTTTGTTTGTTATTTGTTCGTGAGCATAGGAAAATTTAGCAAATCAGTCATGGATGTCAGTGAAATATCTCGCCTCAGATACTCCGACAGTCACTTTGTCAAGTGTGACGTCACACCGAGGTGTATGACCGCAATGGATAATTCTAGAATACATCGATGTTTTTATATAGTACATACTAGCTCTCCCTCGAACTCGTCTGCGTGAGAACCGGTTATCTCATCCACACACAGGTTTATTTATTTCTTATCAAGTGTATAAATACAGTTCTATCTTCGATGATAACAGCCTTCTATACATTCACCCCTTATTTGAACATTGTTTTTATAAAAAAAGCATGTTCTTTCATGCTCTGTCTCTGTACCAATTTAGAGTAAAATCGGTTTAGTGGTGTAGGCATTAACAGAAAGAGAGACAGAGTTACTTTCGCTTTTATAGTATTAATGACAAGGATTAATAGATAAACTATTTATCAAAACAAAGTCTTAAACTTTTCGGCTGCAGTGAGTAGTAGATACCTTATTTTTAGCTTGAATATACTAAAAGCGACATCTATGTAACACTTTCTACACTATTTCAGTTTACATCAGACCCAACTTGTGTAGTTCACAAGATGACTAGGATTTCCGTTCGCTACTGCACGCTAGATGACAGCACCTTTAAGAATGTGACTTTTGAAATACATAATAATTTTAATAAATTCGACATTTAATCTTTATTTAGTAAATAGATCTTTACATTTGCCTAGATATTGTCTCTAAATGTGGCTTTACAAAATTAAAAAAATAACATCTTACATTTCAGCTACGCTTTGAAATATATTAATAATTTAATTACATTCATTTTTTTTTATCTATTGCATTTGTGTGTTTAAAAAAAAATTTACTGTTCATGAACTTTGATGAGACTGCATGTTTATATAGCGGGTCTATCCCTGCGGACTTTGAATACCTACTTTTTCAGCCAGGAAAATTTTAAGTGCCGTAAAAATTTAATTTGACTGAGTAGTTAGAATAGGTGAGAAGAAAAGAAATATAATTGATCGTTTAAAACTCAAAAGGAGACTGAGATTCTTGATCATTTAACTTTGAAAAAATATTTATTTATTTTTATACTGATCAAGTTTATTTCATTGTTTAAAACCTACATCATAAATAAATATGTACATATGTTTATCAGTTGTCTGATCATCAAAGTACAATAAAAATGCATAGTTTGGGATCAAATGGCCCGGCGTAAGTTGTCCTAAGATATTTATTTAAACAAATATACCTATAAAAAAACCAATTTGGAGGATTAGTTAGAGGCGTTTAGTTACATCGCTATATTAACTGACGATACCGCATATTAACGGCGGAACCACCGGGTCAAAGAAAGACGGATCTTTAGCATGTATTACCAGTCAACTTTTGAGCAGAGGAATCGCACTTACAATGTAAGAAAAATGTGTAATCAACTAATCTCTTCGAACGAAACACTTCACATAATTATGATA